>LZPO01075966.1:155198-171277 GCA_001675575.1 Neotoma lepida | reverse complement strand
AATGGCCTTGGAGTAGCTTTGTTTGATAGGCCCAGAGTGATTGGACCACATCAGAAAGCCTGGGCTCTGTGTGCATCGAGGGCCGTAGCCTGGAGGTCTGATCCGAATTCTCTTTCTCTGGACTGGAAGAAACACACTCACGCCATCTCACCAACAACTGCCTGTGGCAAATTNGGTGTCCTGCTTGATGCAGCATTTGGAGGAATATTTTTCCCCCACTGAAAACAAAAGTTTTTGCTTAATTATTCAGCACGTTCANGCATTTAAAAATACTGTCTACTCTCTTAACTAGCTGTCTTTTAAACAAAGCTTCCTGNTTTCTGAGGAGCTAAGCCCCTTTGTCTAAGACATCTTAGGACCTGGCAGAAAGTACCCACTGGGATTCAAGAGCGGCGTCCCAAGACAGATGAGGCATCTGAACCTTTTGTACAGATAGAGAATGGAGTGAATCTGGGCTCCCAAGGCACAGGGAGTGTGGCTGGAGTTAGAGAGTGAGACAAGGTCATTTCCCCCTAGCATAGATAGTGGGTTTTAGGGACCAGAAAAGTCTTTCTCTACACTGTCTCCTGATCCAATTTATTTACTCAACCATTTAGCATCTGCTTATCTTACCACCCATCCAACACATATTCATTTCCTATTTTGCACCGCTCTGCTCTAGGTCCTGAGATTCTCACATAGAGAGAAGAATTGGTGCGGGGTGTGGGACAATTATGAATGAGTAATTTGTTCCAATGGTCTGGAACAAACCCTGCAGTTTTGTATTCTTTTCCCTCACCCAATTTATTGCATGAACTATTTCCTTCCTCCTTCCCTCCCTTTCTCCCCCTCTCCCTCCCTTTCTCCCTCTCTCTCTGCCTCCTTCCCTCCCTCCATCCCCCCTCTCTCCCTCTCTCTCTTTCTCCCCCTCTCTCTTCCCCATCCCTTGTCTGTCCTTCCATTCTTCCCTTCCTTCTTTCCTTCTGGCAGGGTCTCACTATGAGCCCCAGGCTGGCCTCAAGACTAAAGTCCTCCCATTTCCTCCTCCAAGTGCTTGGGTTACAGGTGTGTGGCACCAGGCTTAGCTTCACTCTGTGATTTCTCAGAAGCATCATAATTATGTGGCATTCTGAGGAGTTGGCTCAGCTGATGGGTGCTATCTTTCCTTGAGTAGGCATNGGATCTCAGCTCCCAGAGGGCGGAACCCTGGCTGCACTGCTGACTCATGCATGGCTCAGTGCAGCCCTTGATCAGTAGAAGCCTGGTCGCTGAGGAACTTGAATGAGTTGCAATTTATCCAAGCAGCAGCTCACTCAGGAGCCAGAATTACAGCATTTAATGCAGCCACCAGCTTTTGAGTNTCCACTTAATAGTCCAACCTGCTTCCCCAGCCTCGTTGCCGAAGATGCCAGGAACAGTGACATCAAAAGAAAGGGAAAGTGACTGAAGTTGGAATCATGACTCACTCTAGACCNAAGCCAGACATTGGGCAGGGACTGTCCCTCTGCCTATGACCCTGCCAGAGGGTCTTCCTGACAGCCCTCACCTTTTCTGTGGAGCTACTGTATCTGCAGGGTGGACATGGGAAGTAGGAAGGGCAGGTTTTNAGCCATCTCTAACTCTGGACTGCTGAAGGTAGTTGAAGCTTAGCAAGCTTGGGATCTCTAGAGCTGGAATAGAAGACAAGANGNAAGCCATGTTATGGGAGCTTAAGTAGACCCCTGGTAGGACTTGCTAATTACTAGGGTGTCTAAAGAGACTAAGGAGTACTAGATTATCCATGACCTTTGAGTTCTTTTTCCTCCTCAAGTTAGGATAAAGCTCCTCTCCTCAACGCAGCAGTAATGCTGGGGTTTAAAGACAATGGTCTTGAGGATGGCAAGGGTAGTGCTTGGCATATATCATGTNGTTAGGACTTGCTGCTTGAGTCTGAACCTGACCCCAAGAGAAGAGAACAAGGCCTCTCAAAGCGCACAGCCTCTGGATGCACTGTGTCAACTCCTAAGAACATTCTGGCCCATGGATGCTGCCTTTTCATGATCCCTGCCTCTCCCGTGGACAGTCCATCCTCCAAACAGCTCCTTCCATACTGACTTTAAAAACAAAGTGATTACCAAGAACCCCTCTGGGAAATATCAAAAACAAAGTGCTTTTCTCGGATTCCATGACCCTTCCCAGGAGAAACAGGAGGTCTCTAGGACCGCCGAGCCCTGGACATGTGCTATGGCACCCAAGCNGATGAGAGAAAGACAAAGGCAAGCATTTTGTCTACAAGTGTCTGAACTCTATACGGCCATGCTTATTCTCTCCTGTTTCCCATTCTTTCCTTACAAAAGTTAAAGCAAGGACTCTTTATCCTTACCTAGCACAAAATACAGGTTAGACCTGCACCCCAGCAGCAGGGATTTCAAATTGACCCTGGCAAGAAGTTCCAGATGTGAAGGGGTAGAAGTTGGAATGGTTCAGATGGCTAGACCAGATTTTTCATACATCTTCTTTGAGGANAGAGAGAGGCTAACCAGGCCATCTACCGAATACAGGTACAGCATACGACAGCTTGGAAGACACTTGGAAGACTCTTTCCAAGTCCAAGAGAAGAGCAGTTGTCCTCGGGGGTACCTAGGTGGTAGGTGATGGTATGACCAGCCTCAGACTTAGGATGAAGGCTGCTGAAGGCAAACACCGAGGGCAGCAGGAGGGAGGGAAGAAGNCCACATAAAGAGTGAGAAAGGGATGTCCCACTCAGATGACTTCAGCCTGGAGCATGCTCGCTTTGGGCAGGTATACCTTGTGCTGCAATTTTGCCAAAAGGAGTTATGCAATTGACTATTAAAAAAAAACCCAACAACAGACAAACCACGTATTCATTTGCAAAGTGTTCACTTAATGTCAGATACACACTTCTCAGCTCCTGNTTTTCACCAATCTCCAACAATCTCTTTACTCTCCTCCTTTCCTCAGCATCTCTCCCTCCACCTCTCTGTACTTTTTCTCCTCATGATGCACAGCGAGCCCAAGCCTGGCTCCCACACAGCCCTGTGCCTTTCTCCACCTCCTCCACTTTTCATCTTTGCAAACCTGTTACCCTCTTAAAGGATCTCTAAAATGGGAACAACAGCTATGTCTCAGAGTCATGTCAAGGAATAAATTAAAATCAGCCCCAAGCTCTGTCCCCACAGCTGGGACCCAACCTGATACACCCCTACATGCCCCTATTCTCTCTTCATGCTTCCTACACCACTTCAGGAAAGCCTTGCAGCTCTGAGCTCTTTGCTGGTTTCTTGTTTCTTTGGATGAATTGGCACCTCTTTGTTTCCACTTTCTTTCTTTCTTTTCTTCTTTTTTTTTTTTCTGTTTGTTTGTTTTCTAGACAGGGTTTCTCTGTGTATCCCTGGCTATCCTGGAACTCACTCTGTAGACCAAGCTGGCCTGGAACTCACAGAGATCCACCTGCCTCTGCCTCCTGAGTGCTGGGATTAAAGGCTGTCTCTTATACACATCTAGATGTGTATAAGAGACAGAGCCCAAGCTGGCCTGGAACTCACAGAGATCCACCTGCCTCTGCCTCCTGAGTGCTGGGATTAAAGGCGTGTGCCACCGCCACCCGGCTTCATTTCCACTTTCTTGGTCACATGTCCAGCATCCATTTTAAGAGAATGAAAGGGGAGGGGAACATTGTTAGCAGTGGTGGCACTCCTTCCTGGCACATTCCAGCCTCCTCTCGCTGCAGGCTTCTCTCCTTCATCTTCCTAAGCATATGAAGCCTGAAGATGCCGAGGTCCTAATCCTGGAGCAGGCCTGATTCCTCCTCTATCTGTCCTCAGCTTCCCATCAGTCTGATCCTTGAAGCCAGGGGCACATTACTAAACCCCTGGCTCTATCAGTACACCTGATTAGGAGACCTGTGTCAGCCTGCCCAAGATGCTTGCGTGACTTCTGTGGACCTCTTACTTCTGTACTCAAACAGTGCTTCAATCTAAGCATTAACTGTGGAGTCTATATTTGGAAGTTGTACAGTGAAGAGAAAACTGCTGAATTTTCCATTTGTATCCTAAGGTGTCACTTTGGTGACGTGTTCCTTCCATCTCTCCATTACTTTGGGTCACCTGATTTTTGTCTGTTGCTATGGAGCCAAGGTGAGGGGTTGTTAGATACAAGACTTCTTTGTAATAAGAAGTACTAACTAACTAGGTGGGGCAGCAGTAGCTGTATGCCATGATCTGTGGTAAGCACCTCTTGTACATATTCTCAGTCAATCCTCACGACAACCATTCATATCTCATATGTGGAGTGAGGCCTCCAACCTGAGCATACAAAGCTCCAGGATCCTTTCACTTTATTCCACCATGTCTCCATGACTTAGGAGAGGGAAGATGTGTGCAAGATAAGGAGTAATGAATGATTCTTGANGCTGTCCAAATTTGGGGTGAGAGCAGACATGAAGTAGTAAGTGGGGTTCAGTGGAACTTCCTTTTTCAAAGAATAAATGGCTTGTGCCATCGTACAAATGGAAAATATGTCAGCTACCAACTAGTGGCTTTCTTGGGGTCTTTAGAAAACAGGTGTTGTTCTTCCTGGAGGAGATGAGGGGTGTTGATCAGGGAGAAGTAGAGCCTGGGGAGAGTTAGTCAGTCCTTATTGGGTACTGTGTATATTGGGTACTTTGAGAAGTTTGAGGATATGTCTTTCTGTGCAAGGCCCTGTACTAGGCATAGAAAGAGGACATGAAGGCCATTTCTTCAGCCCTTTCCAGGCTCAGAGGGCCATTGAGCCTCCTGGTTTGGGTAGCCGATGGAGAGAAGGATTGCACAGCCTCTCTTTTCCTCTCTCATTCCTGCCATGTTGTGGTTCTGTTCTCAGTTCAGGCTTTCTCAAGTCCAAGAACACTTGTCCTTAGGCTGGGCGTCCCTCAGCTTCTTTCTACATCTCCAGTCCATCAGGTATGAACAGACACATGCCCTTGTTCAGCAGGTCTTCCCACTGTGGGACTGTCTGAACCTTGTCCCAGCAGCCTTGTCTTGTTGGGCCCTAGGGGGTCTGACCTGCACTGGGACCATAAGTTTATAGCACAGCCAATAACTTGCTAAGTCATTGACTTGCTTATTCTCCAAATAGTGATTAACAGTCTCACATGTGAGGAGCTGGTGCCGGGGCCCAGGGATATGGAGATCAAAGAACTCTGTCTGTTTCTGTTCTCAAGGGCCTGCTGTCTAATGGAGGAGACAGACAACTTCAGAACATGTTGCACCATGTCCCTAGATCCACCATGGCTTAGGGGGACAACCCAGAAAGTCTGTCCCTTGATCAGGGCCCCTTACTAATCCCATATGGCTACCCCTGTCATCCATCATACCAATTAATTAATTAATTGCATTTTATTTTATATTCTGGGAGTTTGGGTGTTTTGAAGACAAAAATGCAAATGTATGCAAATCAGCACACAAATTTATGCAAAGACAACATGGAAATGTGTCCCCAGATTTTATGGGGAAAAAAAAATCTGCAGTCCTTAGCCAGTCCCTCAGCAGGCTGCCTGTCCCCAGGCCTGTCCTGTCTTCCCATTTGTTTGTGTTCTTAATCTGCACTGGGCTCCCTGCCTGACCACTATGAGGTCAGTAATGCAGGTGGGCAGGCAGCAGGCTGGCCATCCATTATCCCGAAACCTCTCAGCTTCCCAAGCCAGCAGAAAACTCCTTCTCTCCCCATAATCGGCTTTCATTTGAAACGATCAAAAGATTTCCTACCACTTTCCCTATGACCAGATCCTGGAAAGTACCCAGATGCTGAGCTTTGGGTGTGGAGCTCGATTTGATGAAGGAACTTGATGGAGGAGAAGAGTGTCCATGCCCGCTCTGGTTACTGGAAAATAAGTCCAAACCATTTTATTGACCATCTTCTGTGTGGGTGACTTTGGTTCCTTGGGGAGCTGGTGAGGACAGGGAGCAGGAGATGGAGGAGCCAGGCCTCAGAGGATTGCAACAACTCCTGGCTTTGCAAGGTAGGCCTACTGGGCAGGCATCAAAGTGATAAACAGCCCTGTCTCCTGAGCTGGACAAGAACCCTCATACAAGCCACACTGAGAGAGGAGGCGCTCAAAAGGGCAGTGGCTGAGGGAGCCAGCACAAGGAGGAGACAGATCTGCAAAGTCCCTTTGCAGCAAGCATGTCATCAGGTGGTGGGAGCAAGACAAAGCAAGTTCATGGCTCATTCTGAATGGAGAGGCCAGTTAGGGGCAGGGATGCTGACTTGAGAGATGGGCTGGTTACTTGCTCACATCGCCACCCCTCAACTGGAGAGTCAGCACCTGGCTCTGTGTCTAGATCNCAGCTTAGGCACATAAAAGCATGGTGCATGGATGAGCTTGTCCATTGTCTCCACACCTCCTCACAACGTGCGAACTGAAGGCTGCCTGAGGAATTGCATTTCAGCCGAGTGATAAGAACTTCCTGATGGTGGGTGTGGCGAGCTAGGTACTGGACCAGGTGACTAAGAGAAGATGAGAAATCTCCTTCCCTTGGAGAGTCTGAAACCCATTTGTTGTGTGGGAGAGGCAGCACAGGAGTGCTGTCTGGAGGCAGGGGCAGAGACTGGATGACTTTCGGAAGTCCAAAGNGACCAGAGCACACTTCTCAAGTAGATAAGCACACAGAGCAGAGGTCCCTGCTAATGTGTGGTCATGTCCAAAGACATAGGCTTCNCTTTCTCATCTCTCTCCTCCCAGGAGAGTCTGAGCACATCAGTGGGTGGAGTCATCCTCTCCAGNGGAAAGCAGAGCTCCGGTGTCATTCAGGGACATGTGTCCTCTCCTATCTCTCCATCCCCGGGGCNGCTTCAGGGGCCAGCAGCACTGGGCAGCCTTGTCGCCATTCCAGCCAGAGCNTGGAGCTCAGCCGTCTGGAGGGGCACAGGGCAGNGTGCTGGTGAGCAAGCACGTCAGAGCGGCTCTAGCGTTTCCCTAGAACAATTCAAATTGCTTTTTTTACACCTCACTGCACTATGCCAACCCTGATTCACATTATTTGTGCACTCGCTAAGTGTACATTATCTGATCCGTCACCCTGTAAAATGCTGCAAGGGGAATCCGGGGCTCCTGTCTACTGCTGACTGTGGGTCAGGCTCAGAAGCCTCTGTACAAATATTTTTGCAAAATGGGAAGGAAAGAATAAAGCCAACACTGTCGACAACAATAGTCTACCATGGCTGTGGGTTGAGGTGGAAGTCCTCTCTTCTTGCCTCAGAAGCTCAGGTTGTCTGGGAGAAGGCAGTTGAACCAGAAAGCCCTGGCATCTTTCCTTCGTGGCCTCNTTTCTGTGCCATGTTATCTAACAGAAAAAGACAGAGAGGGGAATTAAGCCTTTGAACCNAGCTATGCAGATTTCCCCTGACTGGGGCTCAGGGTCTGGAGGGGGCTGGAGGCAAAAGGGAGAGTGGGGGAGGAGGAATTCTCCACACAGCCTCTCCAGGAGAGAGGAAAGCTCCCTGGCCTGCTTAGGCTAGTGATCTCTGAAACTTGACCAAAAGTTCTAGAATCCTTTCATTCTTGTCCATCTGGGAGCTTTGCTCAAAGTCACTGATGAGTAAGAAAGTTCCAGGCCTTTAAAGTTATTAGAAAATTGACACATTGTGCTTCTGGCCAACATCATTTCATACTCTCAGGAATCTGGGCAAATGGATCCTTGTTCTTANAGATCTCACTTTGTCTCAGATGGTCACTGAGGGTTTGGTGTTTGTCCCGCTGGGCATCAGGGTCTTCACTGTAAGTAGGAACAGTGGGGACAGTCTAGAGTGTAGATTGCAGAGGATAGCAAGAAGAAAGCCGTTGTCTGGGTTTGGAAGGGGATTGCTCTCTGTAGGGAAAGTTTCCAAGTTATCTTCTAAATGGTTTTATTCNTGTTTGTCTTTTTGTTTTGCTTTTGTTTTTGTTGTTGATGTTGTTCTGTTTTGGCTTTTTTTCGAGACGGGGTTTCTCTGTGTAGCCCTGGCTGTCCTGGAACTCCCTCTGTAGACCAGGCTGNCCTNGAACTCACAGAGATCCGCCTGCTTCTGCCTCCTGAGTGTTGGATTAAAGGCNTGCNCCACCACNNCCCNGCTCGGAGTTATGTTCACATTGAAGACAAACCGTCTTCTCTGAGAGAGCCCTGGCCTCCTCACTCTGTCTCGGCTCTGGGTTTACTCTACAGCACAAGAGTGGAACACACCCAAGGAGCCAGAGTCCATCCAGGCAGTGATGGTGTGATCNGAACAAGAGAAAGATCCAGTCCCTGCCCTAGGGTTNCTTATGATCTGGTTGGATTGACAAACAGCTATCTCTCTCAGCTGTTCTGACTTGGCTCCAACCCCAGGGCTCCTGAAGGGCATTTAGCAGCAGCGAAACCCAGAGGTCGACCAACTGAGTGCCACATTTTCTTTCTTTTGGCAGGAGCTGGGCAGCTTCCACATGGGAGCCCACATCTCAGTAAAAACAAGAGATCTGATGCTTCCCTGACAACTCATTTTCTCAACCTTCATTCTGAGGGGGAAAGGCGACTTCTCATTCCAGCTGCCATATTGTAGCCTCAACCCCTGATGCACCATCAATTAAAAACAGCAATAATTATGCATGGGGAAAAAGCCACAGATAATAGGCTTCCATTAGATNAAGTAGTTATATGAATAAAAAAAATAAAACCTATACTTCGGCTAATTAAACCCACTCACCATCTGATTAAGATGTGTTGTGAGACCATGGAAAAGTACCAACCACTAACTGTAAGTAATCCGGCACAGATGGGAATTAATAGTATCTTCCCTGGCTTAGAGATAATGGATCTCTGTAGAGGTTAATCAGAATCATTAATAAGCAACAACAGGATGGACAGTACCAAACAGCTGGTGCCTGATGTTGGGGTCAGGGCAGGCCATGCTCCCAATAAAAACGGCCTCTCTATTCCACTCCACCTGCTGAGGTGAGAGCCCCAGGAGGTATAGATGTGCTGACCATTTGAGATGCCAGCAGATTTGAGATAATCTTGTGATTCTAGACCCTCTGGTCTGGCCTCAAAATGGCTGAAAAGGACCTGTGACCCAAATGAGAGAGGATGACATCAGGCTCCAGTTGGTTGGCTTTGCAGAGCTCTGCACTCGACGCAGGCTTAACTCTGAGGCAGATCTTGGGACTCTAGGAAGGCTGCATATAAACCCCTTAATGACAACCACCCTCTCTCGTGGGTGTGGTTTGGGTTGCCATGGGAACCCGTATTTTATTTGGCAGGGCCATCTGGCCATGGCCCTCATGAGGTTTGGTTGGATTATTTCAAGGCTACTGTTTTGGGGGCTGAGAATCAATATCCCAAATCTACTCACCTAGAAGAAACACCTGGGGGAAATGATTTTGGGGACAAAGATGCACGTCTTTCCCAAGGAGTGACATGGCAGCAGAGAGGGAGGGTAGCCTGGGGTCTATCAGCCAGTGTATGCTGCTTGCTTCTGGCTCTGTCCTTCTGAGCAGCTGTGAGGAGAGCACCAGGGCCCTGCCTTCTAATTACTGCTAATTAGGTAAATGCTGAGATGTCTCTCTCTTCCTTCCCTCCCCTCCCTCCCCCTACAAAGGCAACTGAGTGGCACACAGAGAGGTCAAAAGGAGACTTTTCCTAATGGGGGCAGGCAGAAGTGACACGGTGTGACTACCAAGCAGCTGCTGCTCAAGGGGGTGCAGAGGGGACAGGGCAGCCAGGCTGGGAGAGAGCAACTCCTTCTAGAGAGGCCTGGGTGGAGGAAGGNGAGGGNNAGGGCTGAGTGAGGACTGGGGCACAAGGTGCTTTCCAAGCCTGGGTTCCAACCTCCCTCCTCTTGCAACAGCAGGGTCAGTAGGGTCAGAAGGGACCTTTTGGAGGGTGGCTCCTGGTTTACAGTCCTTGAGCACAGGTCTGTCATGTCATGGATCAGGTTTTTCTGGAAGTCTTTATAATTGCAGAGGAGGCTTGGTTTATGCAGTCTCCGAGTAGTTCAAATGTTCAAATATACCATGAATAGACTCTCAGGAACCACAGTGTACCTCAGACAGGCATGGGTGCTCCTGCTTTGATGTTTGAGGTGATAAGTTGGTTTCAGTTCTTTTTGTCTTGATTTTTTTATCTCCATGAATATCACTTAATCCCCCTAGAGCAGTGATTTTCAACCCTCCTAATGCCACCGACTTTGAATACAGTTCCTCATGTTGTGGTGACCCCTCCCCCCAACCATAAAATTATTTTTGTTGCTACTTCGGAACTATAGTTTTGCTACTGTTATGAATCATAATGTAAATATTTTTGGAGATGGAGGTTTGCCAAAGGGGTTGAAACCCACAGGTTGAGAACCATTGCCCTAGAGCCTTGTAAAGCTAGGGAGTGAAAGGAAATGATTTTCCCATTTTCCAGATGGAAAAACCAAGGCCAATAAAAGGGAAGTGGCATATGCCTGTACATTTTGACTTTAAGGTCAAGAAAAAAACAAAACAAAACATAGTACTTGAAGCTCAAGGCAATTTACTAAGAATCAATAAATTTCAGAAAAAGACTGCTTTGGCTTTAAGTTATGAGAGGAAACCGTATGTATTTGCATAAAAGAAAATCATGATACAGAGGAGTTTAAGGTGGAAAAAAAAGGTTCAAATTCTATTTCATCAGTGAGGTCCCACTAACTATTCTCTAAAACAAATTTCCATGTCTGTATACGAAAGAATACGTTTGTCTTATATTTTTCAAATAAAAGGTGAACTATAAATACCGTTGAACCACACCTTTATCCTTTCATTTGTTTTTCTTTTAAAATTTATTTTCTTTTTATCTTATTTGTTATTATTATGTGTGTTTTTGAGGCAGAGTATCTCATGCTGTTTCTTGCCACTTTGATTTTCTGACTCCAGTCCAGGGCCAACTATAGCACACACTGATACAGGACTTCATACCCAAGACTGAGAGCGTGCATACAACACTGACCAGATGCTGAGGGCCAGGCTTCCTGTGTGCTTTGTGTCTACACCCCTCCCTGAGCCTACAACAACTCCATGATAAGAGCAATATTCCTGCCCCCTCCCATCCCCAGTGGGGAAACTAAGACACAGAGAGCTTTGATAAATGGCTCAAGGTCATGCTGTTAAGAGCAGTTAGCACTGGGGGTCCAAGGTTTCCTTGAAGAATCTTAATTCTTTTTTTTTCCTTTTCTTTTTCTCTTCCTTCCTTCCTTCCTTCCTTCCTTCCTTCCTTCCTTCCTTCCTTCATTTCCTCCTCCTCTTCCTCTTCTTTTTCTTCTTCCTCCTCCTTCTCCTCTTCTTCTTCTAAGGTCTTATGTAGCCCAGGATGTTCTTGAACTCACTACACAGCTAAGGATGANCCTGCATTCTTGATCCTCCTGCCTCCACCTCCCTAGTGCTGAGGTGACAGGCTGCACCACTATTCCCCAATTTGTTCCTTATTTTTATTCCACATCCTCATTCTTCCATGTCTCAGTCTTTGTTAGATGCTCATTTAATTCTCACATCAGCCCTGGATCAAAGGCCAATGACATCAGTGATCATGAGGCTACCTCACCAAAGTACCAAGCTCAGAAATATGGCATTTCCTAGAGGCATGCAGAGATTTCTAAGTCCATATGATCTACTTGGACACCAAATGAATCAACCAATGAACCAGAGGAACACCCATACAAGTCTTAGAGACAATAACAGTACTAATAACACCTAGTAACACCACTGCACCCAGCTGCCACTGGCTGAGCACTCATAATGCCAAAGGTCTTTGTCAAAGTCTCCTCTCTCTCTCTCTCTCTCTCTCTCTCTCTCTCCCTCTCCCTTCTTTCCTCCCCTCCTTTCCTATCTTTCTTTTCTTCCCTGACTTTCTTTTATCTTCCCTTCTGTCTTTGGGTGTCTGTCTGTTTGTGTGTGTGCAGGCCTGGGAGGGGGTGGAGGGGAGGCAGAGGTCAACTTCTGGTGTTGCTCCTCAGATGCTCTCTTACCTTGATTTTATGAGACAGGCTCTCTCACTGGGACCTGGAATTCACTGATTAGACTAAGCTGGTTGCCCATCAAGCCCTAGGAATTGGCCTGCCTCTCCAGCACTGAGATTTTAAGAGCACACTGTCATGCTGGGCTCTTCCTCTAAGGGTTGAAGATTGAAGTCAGGTCCTTATGCTTGCACAGCAAGCACTCTATTGACTGAGCCATCTTCCCAGACCCTTTCTTTCATTCTTTCAGAAATGGTCTGGATTGTAGACCAGGCTGGCTTTGAACTCATGATCCTCTTGCCTCAGCCACTCCAGTGCTAGGTTTAAGTATGCACCACTCCGTGCAGCTTCCATCCACTATTTTATTTTGTCATTATACCAATCTTCTGGTGGAAGCATTGTCATCCTCATGTTGTAGATGGAGAACCTAAGGTTCAGAGAGCTTGGACATTTCTCTTCAAGTCACACAGTTCTGAGGTAAAAGAGGTGAGACTGGACCCAGACCTTTTTTAGGCTGGACAGTTTCTGTCCAGCCAGTGGATGTTTTCCAGACTGCCTAGGACATTGGTTTCTTCTTTCTTTACCAAACCCCAGCTGCCTGCCTGGGCAGGAGTAGTCAGTCTGTGGCTGCAGCCTTGTCTATTTCAGAAGAATAATGGTTCCTGTCACAGATTCAATCTGCTCCAAATGCTCCTGGAAGTGCAGTCCCCGGGCTATTCATGCTGATGGGCTGGCTGGCTGGAGAGGGTGCCAGGGTTTGAGCATCTTGCTAACCCTGTTGAACTCTTAGAGCATTTGGGATGCATCTCTTGACACTTTGATTTGCCCTGTGTCCCAGTTAGTTGTCAGATGCCCCTCTAGGCTGTAGGCACTGCTGAGGATCCCACACTCTACAGCCAAGAAAATGCAAATACTAGCTGCTCACTAAATGGGTCCTCCAGGAATATATGGAATTCTCAGAGTCAGGCTGACCTGGCAGAAACTGCACCTGATGAACATTCCTCATAATTAGTTGCATTTGTGGTCCAGTCTAAACATCCTTCCACTCTTAGCTTGTCCCAGACAAAGAGGTCCATCACAGTGGCCTTCTTTTGCTGTGCAAGAGGCTCACCTGCTTCCCTTCACCTCCCACTGTAAGGTTGCCAAGGATACATGCAAGAAGGTCCTGCTAAGAGTTCAAGGTTCTGGACAAGGATGCTGCTGTCATGTTGATTTTTCAGCATCCTCATGGATGAAAGAACATGGGCATACACAGAGCAGGGCAGCCCAGAAACGCAAAGCTTGCAGGTCAGCACACAGCTGTGCTTTTGTGCATGTTAAGGAATAAAAATGTGTGCATGTGTGTATCTCTCAGGCACTGTTCTGTGAGACAGAGGTCATGTGATTTGTCAATAGCTGTATCGGGAAGGTACATACTTACGCCTTCCAAAGGATGAGAGGATGTACTTTTTAATGTTTATATTGTAACAGAATGCATACAGCATAAAGTGTTCCATCCTGACCCCTTCATATGGTCTTTTCCATGGCAGTTAGGACATTTATGATGTTGGATGGCCATCACCACCACTCATCTCTGGAATTTTGTCATCTTTTCAAACGGAAACTGTATCCTCATTAGGCACAGCCTTTCCACTTATGCCTCCAGTTCTGGAGATTACATTTCTACTCCGTCTCTGTGAATTTGGCTACTTTAGATACCTTATATATGTAGAACTTCACAGTTTATTCTTCTGTATCTAGCTTATTTCCCCAGCATAATGTCCTCCTGGTCCATCCCAGCTACTGGCATTTTGCTTTGTAAGACCAGTGTTCCTTTGTATTGTGTTAGCTACTATTCTTGCTGCTACGATCAATGATGGGACAAGAAGCAACTTAAGGGTGGGAAGGTTTAACTAACTTATAATTCACGGGGGATACATCCATGATAGCAGGGAAGACACGGTGGTGGGAGTGTAAGGCTCTTGGTCACATTGCATCTGCAGTCAGGAAGCAGAGAAAAGACAGGAAGTGGGGCCAGACAATAAAACCTGAAGATCCCACCCTCCTGGGTGCACCATCTACAAGCAAAGCTCCACTTTCTTAGGAGTCCAAAGTGGCAACATCAGCTGGGGACCAAGTGTTCAAATCCATAAGCTTATGGGGGACATTTCACATGAAACCACAGNAGTATGCACTCATCATGTCTCATCCAGCCATTCAGATTGGTAGTTGTGCAACTTTCTTCTCTTTTTCACCTGCACAGGGTCAGTTCACCAGTCCATGCGCTTACAGATTCAGTGAGGCTCACAGAGCATGCACAGTGGACTACGCCCTATGAAAGGCCTTGCAGGAGAATGGCTTCCTTTATAAAAAATACTAATTTTTGTGGGTTTGTGTGTATGTATGTGTTCATGCATGTGTATGAGGGATGGAGGGATGGAAGGGGGAAGAGATGGAGAGAGAGAGAGAGAGACAGAGAGAGAGAGAGAGAGAGAGAGAGAGAGTATAAGTAGGTATGTGGAGGCCAGAGGTCAACATCAGATGTTTTCTTCAGCTCCTTCTCCATCTTATTTTTTTGAGTAAAAGTCTCTCGCCAAACCTAGAGCTCACTGATTGGCCAGATTGGATGGCCANTGAACTCCAAATATCTGCCTCTCTCCACTTCTCCAGCAGATGTACGCAGCCCTACTGGCTTTTTCAAGGACGCTGAGCATCTGAACTTGGGTCCTCATACATGCATGGCGAACATACTACCCTTTGAGCTATCTCCCCACCCCATCTCTAACCCCCCCCACTAATTTGTAAATTAGGGCCAGAGAGAGCTGTATAGAGAAGTGTTGTGTTCCTTTGGTGGAAGAGATGAATGTGTATAGGGAAAGGCTTTGCAGAGGGGCAACAGATGAACTGAGCCTTGACAGATATGGAGACATTTAGTTAACTCAATGGTTACAGGAATGGCCTTCCAGGCAGAGACGCAGCCTGTGTGGATAAAGGGTGGGTTGTACCCTGGAGATGGTAGTGACTGGGGTACTGGCAGTCTCAAACCACAGTGGAAAAGGAGGATCCAAGGTCAGGAGGTCCAGATTAGAATAGGATTCCTATACCAAGGGAGTTGGTGCTGTGAGAAAACCACACCCGGGAAGCCTCGCTGGGGAAGTATCCATGAAAAGAGGAGTCTAGGGTACACTGGGTATGTTCCTCCATGGGCTAACATGCTATTTCAGCAGCCGAGATCCCAGACAAATGATTTCTAGGTGTCTCAGGATTTCTATTGCTGTGATGAAATACCATGACCCAAAAGGAAGTTGGAGAGGAAAGAGTTTATTTGATTTACACTTCCATATCACTGTTTATTATTGAAGGACATAGACAAGGTAAGTCAGGACATGAACTCAAACAGGAATCTGGAACAACAGGAAGGATCCTGGAGGCAGGAGCTGATGCAGAGGCCATGGAAGAGTGCTGCTTACTGTCTTGCTCACATGGCTTGCTCTATCTGCTTTCTTGTAGAACCCAGGACCGCCAGTCCAGGGACAACACTACCCAAAATGGGCTGGGCTCTCCCCAGTCAATAACTAATTAAGAAAATGCCCTACAGCTGGATCTTATAGAGGCATTTTCACAACTGAGTTTCCATCCTATCAGATGACTCTAGCTTGTANCAAGTTAACATAAAACCAGTCAGGACACGAGGGTATCTCTTGAAACTAGTGATGCAAAGAGAAGNGCTCTGGCTTTTGGAGAATTAACCTGGTGTTAGCTTGGGTCCAAGTGAGATCTGAGAGATGCTGACGGTATTCCCAAGGTGAGGAGGTGGCAATGGTGAAACACTGGATAACTAAGGAGAGCCACCCACTCACATGCTTGAGAAGTCCTGAGCTCTAACCAATTAAGGCCACAGTAGCTAAGAAATTCAGGAAGGGAGAAAATGGGAAACTNATTGAAACCCTGTCAAACTGAACAGCAAGAAGCAGCCTGCCACTGAGAGAAGGGAAGGGGACCTGTTGTNGTGTCGTGACACTTGACCCTGATTCTGTTTTGTCAGTGGCTAGCTTTTTCACTTCCCCCTAAATTGCTCAAGCTCTTTGAGCTCTCTGATCCCATTCTACATCAGTAAGATAAGGATGGCAAGACCCACTTTGCTTATTTTAGGTTAGGAA
>LZPO01075966.1:122315-154813 GCA_001675575.1 Neotoma lepida | reverse complement strand
ACACACACACACAGAATCTCTTCCCTTAGCCCTGGGGTTTTTATAGCAGATATTTACTCCCAGATTGTCCTGGGATGTGTTGGTGAAAGGTGGAACTGAACTGAACTGAAATTCCACAAAGGGTGCTAGCAAAGTCCTCACGTGACTTCTCACACCTGAGAGCTATCTCTGTGACAGATGCAGCTGAGGGCACTATGATCTGGTACAGGGCACTATGATCTGGTACAGGCAGGTGCCTCCTAGGAGCAAAACCCTAAACATGGGTCAGGGATGTCAAGTCCTGAAGAAACCGGGGACAAGACTCACTCAGCACCTGTGGCCCTCCCAGCACTCCTCACACTGCCCTTTANGCTAAACCTTTCCAGCCCAGGGGCTGAGCTTCACTCCCCTGCCTCCAGCTCCTGATCTCTATATACATGTGCACTCCTGACCTCTTGGCCACTTGGTCCTCGTCTCCTCTCTTTGTTCACTTGTCCTCTCCTCCTCTCTCTTTCTCTTCTCTTCCTATTTGCTCTATCCATTCCTCTCCTCTCATGTCCCTGTTCGGTCTGGACCCTCCTAGATGCCTTGAGCTATTCTCTCCCTCGTATCTACACTAAAAACCTTCTCCTCAGCCATTTCTAGGAGCGGTCATATCCTCATTTTCATTCAAGGAAGGAGCATACAAATCTGAGTCCTGGCCTGGTCCTCACTCTCTATGGAAACTGCACTGTCTGAATCCAAGACAAGACTGAGACCAACTCACCTGTTAATCAGGAAAGGGCTGAAGAAACTCTGAAGAGCTGAAGAAACAGTCACTCCCCGTTTTGAGTTCTCCATGAAGGCAGCTACATGATCATGTCCTTCCCACAGGTGTCCCCACCAAGTCTGAGTCTAGGAGCCACCCATCCACCCAAGGCTCTTGGCTGTTTGCAGCCTCAGCTGCCCGGCACGCCTGTAAAAGCTAAAAATACATTATAAAACTGCTGTAAGGTTTTATGAGCCTTCTTTCCCAGGGACCCATCTTGGTGCAGTGAATCACAGCAGCCACGGTGCACAGTGCTCAGAGTGTGGGGCTTGGATCAGATGAGCGGACAGCATGAGGAGCCGGAGCTGCAAGGGGGTCTGTGGAGCAGCAGGAGCCTGTGGCCTCAAAAGGGCTTGGTGCTGGGTGACCTTGACTGTCTCCTCTGCCACCTTGGTTGGGCCTTTTGGTTTTGTTCCAGAGATGGGAATGAAACACAAGGAGTGGGGCAAAAATGAGATAAAGAAACTTAGCACAAAAGTCAAGGTCAAAGCAGTGTGTCTGGCCACCTTCACCCTCCACTGTTGTAACTAAGGCAAGCTGTTTGACCTAACACGAGCTCTAACTTCATGTCTGTAAAATGGGTGTAAAGGAAAGACTGCTGAAAAGAGAGAAGGGTGTAAAGTGCTTAGTGACATGTCTGAAGCTCAGTGCTCAATATTATCACAGTGAGAGATAATGGCCGATGAATGTGCTAGCATGGCTGCTAATCCCAGCATTTTAGGAAGGGGAGGATGGNTGCTCTTGAGTTCCAAGTCTGCCTGAGCGACATAGCAAAACCTTGTCTCATCAAACATCAGAACAAAACAAACTAAAACAAAACCAAAAAAATCTAGTTATTCTCTCGATCATGATTCTTTTGATAATTTAAGCCCTGATAGTAATGTATTTAAATGTATTTTTGTACAGTGATTGGTAATGAGCACTCAGTATATATTTTCTGAATAGATAAGTGAACAACTGTGTAATATGAAAGTGTTCAAAAAAATATAGAGTGAACGGAAGGTAAAATCCCAGCTCGAATGCCATTTCCACAAAACCAGTCTTGTGTGCTCTTGCCTCCATTTTCCTCAGGGCAAACTGATGGTTCTAAGTCAGTTTATACTCACGCTCTCTCTCAGCTTTCTTATTTTAATATTCTCAATTCACTACTTAATTCATGCCTTTACCTCCTGTGGTGGTTTGAATGAGAACGGCCTCCATAGGTTAGTGTATGCTTGGTCCCCAGATGGTGGAACTGTCTAGGAAGGATTAGGAGGTGTGGCCTTGTTGGAAGGGGTGTGTCACTGGGGGAGGGCTTTGAGGTTTCAAAAGTCCACAGCATTCCCCACTAGCTCCCTCTCTGTGTGTCTGTCTGGTGCGTGTGGATCAAGTGTAAGCTCTCAGTTACTGCTCCAGAGCCATGCCTGCCTGTGTGCGGCCATGCTCCCCATCATGATATTCATAGATGCTAGCTCTCTGGAACAGTGAGCCCCCAAATTAAATGTTTTCTTTTCTTCTCTTTCTTTTTTCTTTTTTAGATAGGATCTCTCTATGTTCTTCTGACTGTCTTGGAACTATCTGCCTGCTTCTGCCTCCTGAGTGCTGGAATTCAAGCCATTGCCACCATGCTTGGCCTAAGTGTTTTCTTTATGAGTTTGCCTTGGCCATGATTTTTCATCACAGCAATAAAAAAAAATGACTAAGGCACCTACCTAATATTTGTTGAGCATCTGCTCTGTGCTACTGTTGTTCTAGGTACTGAGGAGGATACACAAACCCCTCACAGAATGTATTTGCTTTCTAGAAAGTACAATAGTGGTGACACAGACAAAGCCATGACGAATAGCTAAGCTGCACACTCAACAACATGTGACCATGTGACCATGTGCTGTGCCAGATGAGGAGCAGAGCAAGGGGGCTGGAAACAAGACCAGCCGACTTCCTGCTCCTGGTGCCCTGCCTTCCTAGCCTGGTGCCCTGCCGTCCCCACGGCTTTCCTGCCATGGTAGACTCTGACCTCTCTGGAACAGTAAGCCCCAGTGAACCTGTTTCTCCCCGAGTTGCTCTTGTTAGAGCATTTTATCACAGCAACAGAGAAGTCACTAATACACTCTGTCCTGCCTTGTACCTCTCTCTTCCTGTCCCTAGCTCCTCTCCATCTATCCATCCCATAGCGCTCTTCTACGACAGCTAGGCACTAGAAACACATGAAAGAAGCAGACAAGGAAGGTTTCAAACGCCAGGACTGCCAGGTGCCCTGCCCAGGCCTGCTGACAGAGGGGCATGTACTGCATTCATGTCAGGGTAGGACTGAGAGGCAGGATATCTGGCTATCCAATTACTTGATCCTTCGGCTGCTAGCATGCTGGGTAGTGTTGCTCAAGTCACATCACTCTCTGGTCCTGGAGCGCTGAACTTAAAGAAATCTAATAGTCTGCAAATCTAGTGGGCACTTACATGTCATTTCTACAAGGCGATACGCTCCTCAAAGACTGAGTCTGGTGTGTCTTTGGGTTTCCAGCACAGGGCTAAGTGAGAGCTTGAGCCTTAAGGAGTTTCCTCCCAGCTTAAGGCCTGGTTAAGGAAGTGCCTGTCAAGAGATAGCCCTAAGCTATACTCTGGTCCCACACTTCCTGCTTGACTGGGCGTTGACCTCTTCTGCCCAAGGGACTTCCCAGGAAGGAGAATCTGGTGGGAAAAAGTCAGTTTGTTTAGTCTTCCTTCGCTTGTCTCCATTGGGCTTCCTCCAGTGTAGGAGGAAGGTAGGTGGGAGCTGGTCAGAGGGGTAAAGAGGCACAGCTANCCTCTCCTCTTTTGAGCAGCACTCTTGGACTATCGGCTTCAGTCTCCCTCCACACACAGCCTCAGTCAGAGCCGTGTGTTCATAAATGCCTCTGGCTTCCAGTCCCGAGAGTCTCTGGCCCTGGGTTGCTCCCACCTAGGGCCTGGCTGTTATAATGAAGGGAACCTATGTCCTTGCATGTGTCTTCCACATGCCTCAGGAGTGAGCTCTGCTGGCTGCACAAGGCCAGTAATCGCCCAGATATTGATCTGTGGATGGTAATTCTGAAGCAGCCATTGCTGCTCTGCAGGAGGGCACCTGATGGGGACAGGGTGATTGTGGAGCAGTGGCCTAGACTGCCAAGGAGTGTCTGGGAGGCTGCTGAGGTCCTCAACCTTGCAGGGTGCTCTCAGGGTTCATGGAGATGGGACTTGCAAATCTCTGCCTCTCCTAGCTGTGTGTGGGGGTCTGAGGCTGAGGAGAAAGGATCACAGGCTTCCTGATTGGTTGATGAGGCAGAACAGGATGTGCTGTGGACTCTCGCTTCCAAGGCCTTCCGATGGTTTTTCCATTTAATGAGTTGAGGTGTCATTGCTGACCTCAAAGTGACATTTCAGTGTGGGGCACCAAGTGAAGTGCCTTCCCGTGGGAAAATAGCTCCAGATGACTGAGCTACATCCAAGCGGAAAGAGAGCCTGGCTGGGCTAGTGACCTACCCAAACCCTGCAGATAAAGTAAAGCATGAAACCCAGCGTCAGCCCTGCCATTGCTGTGTCTCTGGCCCTGTGTGGAGACATCTCTCAAGCCCTGGCTCCTCTCCCCTAGAAAATCTTACAGCATTGCCATGCTAGTCTGGGACAGTAGGTGTTCCTACAAGGAATCCTGAGACTTGAACTCTTCATTTTCTGGGTCTTGGTTGAGAGCTAGAGACAGAACAGGATAGGAAAGAGGATGATGAGAGAAAACGGGTGGGAATTGTTTTAAGGCCTGGGGCACTAACAAAAGTTTAGTTGATGCTGTTGGGCCAGATCTCTGCAGCTATCAGTTAATAGTACTTGAAATCAAAATGTCCAAAGCAAACATTTTTTTTTTCAAACTTATTTTTTAAATCTTGGCAACAGAAGCAATCTCTCCCCACAAGGTAAGAGTTTAGAAAGGATGGAGATTTGTTCAGGCACCCAATGTGTCTTCTTGTCACCGGCCTATTCTTATCTGTCCTGCCTCTAAGGTCTCCCACATAAACCCCAGGCTAGTGCTTGAATTAACGGATCACTTACACACTTTTAACTCTGGGCTACAGAGTTCCCAAGAACTCTCCTCTGCCACCTCACTCTCACTACCCTTGTCTGTCTCACCCTGCCCTAGACCTTTGCTTCTCTGGGGACCTGCTTTGTGTCCTTGGCCCTTCATTTTGCAAGCGCCCTCTGTGCTTCCCAGCTCTGTTCCTCATCTCTAATCCCTCCAGGTTTTGACAAGAAAGACCTGTCTCTTCTCTAAGGACCGCCCTGAGACTTCTGTAAGTGGCTGGGAGGGGGAAAAGATCTCATTTATTTTTGGTAGCAGAGATAATCAGATAATTGTGCAATTAGCAGTAATTTTATCCCTCCTGTAATTTTCCAACAAGAGTCCCCTTTAAAAAAAAATAAGAGGGATTTCTTACCCCCCCCCCATGTTGTTGTTGTTTTGTCTGGAGTGTCACAAGAAATTTGGGTCGGACACCCACGCGCAGTGGCGAGGCGGGAAGGGAGGGATGCTGGAGACAGAACTCCTGGGGGGAGGATTTACCAAGCGGACAGCTCTGCCGGGCTCCTCCGCGGAGCATGCCCGGCAGTGGGAGGGGAATGTGCGGGAGTAGGCTGCTCCAGCCTCGAGAGATTCGCTCCACAGGCACCCCACCTCCTTTCCCCTGGGCGGTTGGAGAGGGAGTCTTGGGGGAGGCACTAGAGGCTTGGGAGGGTATGACGTCTGACTTCTTTTAGGGACCTAGTAGGAGAGAGTACTCCAGTCACCTGTCATAGCTGAGGATCAGGAAGCCACGTTCCGGGACCTAAGTGCATTGCTCAGTTCCCCTGGCTCTGGATCCAGCCCCACATCCGACTCCTCTCGCCATGCGGGCTATGGCACCGAGGGGACAAACACCCTCAAGGCCTTATGCCAGGTAATTACCAAGCAAATTCCCTGTATCCCACCCCCACCCCCGGGCAATGCCTGCTGCGTGTTCCCTGATTCGGCCCCGGCTGTGCAATCAACGCCAGGTAACCTGCGGGGACCCGTAATTGCTCTGGGGTTGCCAGGGACTTTGCGAGGTAAGCACGCGCAGCGCTTCTCTCCGCTCGGTGCGCGCGCGCGCCTTACCCCCCCCCCCTTCCCCCGGGCAGGGTGCGGAGGACCGGAGGAAGCAGGGTGCGCTGGAAGCCAGGTGGAGAGAGAGATCCGATTCCCAGAAGCCAGAGCGCTGCTTTGCACAAATGGAGCTAGGGTGGAGAAAGCTCAGAGAAGGCAGAAGGAGGGGAGCCTAGGTGATTTGTGTAGGGAAAAGGGGCCACCTTGCCCTGCCCAGGGGACAGGGGCCTTGGGGGCCATGGGATCTTCCTGTCCCTTCCCTCCGGTGCAACGTCGCCTCATTGATGAGCCTTGTCATCATCCTTCAAGTGTAATTTTTTTAAATTGCAAAAATCTTACA
Source organism: Neotoma lepida (assembly GCA_001675575.1). Classification (NCBI taxonomy): domain Eukaryota; kingdom Metazoa; phylum Chordata; class Mammalia; order Rodentia; family Cricetidae; genus Neotoma; species Neotoma lepida. Next base: position 148,582 of record LZPO01075966.1, on the reverse strand, counting down.
GAGCTATTAACCTCAAAAGAGTTTAACATATGGCAGCCCGAGTCTCCCTCTTACCCTAATTATAAGGCTTGCAGTAATGGGGCTGTCTTTTAAGTTACAGCTGCTGCGCTTTTGGCTTTCGCTAACATTACATCCTATTAAGGAGCTACATTAAATGCATGCAAATTGCCAGAGCCACCGCACTCTCCCGACCAATGAGGGGGACGGATTACAGCCTAGGCGGCGATAGCAGGGTCAGACTCACCCTGCTGCGAGCACCATATGATCTATCAATCAAACTCCTCTCATTAATTAACTAATTCATTAAATATCTTTATATATGAAGGCCCGGCCAGGCGGAACATTGTGTTGACAGGGACGTCCCGTCAGCACTTAGCCCTGCGTTCCCCTCCCCTCCCCTACGGCACTAAACACTCGGTGACTAAGACAGGTCAACTTCGTAGTGTGTGTGGGCACTGGAGCACCTACTGTTCGACTCCGCGGAGTGTCCCTTTTGGGCCTCCTCCGAGTGACCCCATGTGTCCAGCTGCCTCTCAGGGCGCCTGTCCTTTGCCACTAGGGCGTCTTTTACCTCCACTCTCATGGCAGCCCCTAGAGGGCAGGGCTCAGGAAGATCTATCTGGATTGATTTACTTTTACCCCAGGGTCCGCACAGAACTAGGCCCAAGAGAGCTGCTTTTCCAGAGTATGTGCCCACCCCAGAGCTTCAGTAATACAGTGGCCTTCCTCCCGGTGGCCTTCCGGAAGCCATTTATACAAGATGTGGTCCTTGTAGCAGATGGTGGCACGGTCCTGATACCAGAGAAGGAACCGACATGGAGGTTGGGAGAGCAGAACTTTTTAAAAAGTGCAGGTTATAGCCAGGTGGTCGTGGCACACATGAATCCTAGCACTTGGGAGGCAGAGGCAGGCAGGTCTCTGAGTTCAAGGCCAGCCTGGTCTCCAAGGTGAGTTCCAAGACAGCCAGGGCTACACAGAGAGACCCTGTCTCAAAAAACAAACAAACAGCAACAAAGTACAGGCTGATGCTGAGGGTGGCTCAGGCCTATAACCCCAGAACTTTGGAGGTGGAGGCAGGGAGATCTGTAGTTCAAGGCCATCTGGGGCTATGGGATACTGCTATAAACTAAAACACATTCAGAGCTGGCCAATAATGCAGCTACAATACCCCAACTGAAGGAAACTCTTACGCTAAACAGAAGGAGGCTGGATCATTCTACAGACAATAGACATTTTAGAATGTGTGTGCGTATCTTTAACATATGTGGTTACTATCCAATTCCTTTCATCAATTCTTTTATTAAATATTGTTGTATATGAGGGCACAGTTGGTTGTGCCATTTTATTGGCAGGAACAATATCATATACAGGTGTGTATAATGAGTTGAGCACTATGTTCACCTCATTCAATGTGGATAAACACAAACAACTGTGTGGGACGTTTGTTTTTGCTTCCAGGCAATAAGAAAAGAAACTGAAGCTCACAGACAGCCTCAAGTCCAAGGTTCAAGTAGCAGAGCCAGAGATCAGCCTTGGTTTTTCTAGATTCAGGACCAGCCCCTGCTGCTGATGCCATTAGAAAATAGGAAAGTCTTGCTCATGTGATCAGCGGATGGGTGGCTGTATTAGTTTCCTACTGCTGTGATAGAACACCACCGGCCAAGGCAACTTATGGAAAAAAAGGGTTTATTTGGACTTATGGTTCCAGGAGGTTAGAGTCCATGATGCTAGAGCAAAGACAAGGCAGGAAGCAGGAAGCGGAAAGCTTCCATTCTGAATCACAGGCAGGAAGCAGAGAGGAAACTAGAAAGGACAGGAAGCTTAATTAAATGCTCAAAGCCTACCCTTAGTGCCACACCTCTTCCAACAAGGCTCCACCTTCTAAGCCTCCCTAAACAGTGCCACCAACTGAGGACCAAGTATTCAAATATCTGAGACTTTGAGGAGCATCTGACTGAAGCCACCACAGTGTCTCTCTCTGGTCACCTGCTCCCCCACGTTAACCATATAGTAGCTGTTCTTCCCTTATTTTTGCAGAAGCCAGTGCCATCACTGCCTTCTGGCTGGGCTGGTGGCCTTGGGAGTATGGAGGTCACAGCACCTGTTGTTATCTGGCTCTCGTGAGTTCATAATCGGTTGGAGTTACTTTCTTTATGAAATTCCCTGGGTAGACAGAGCCAACTGTTGTCCCTCCGAGATGAGGGAGAGACACAGGCCCTGTGCAGCTGGATACAGGGTTGGAGATGGGATAGGTAGCCTCTAGGCCGGGCCCTGTAGAACACTCCTTCATCAGGCTGTGGCTCCTATTGGACAGAGCAATGTGAATGAGAACATCGAGTCAGAACAGAGAAGTCTGCAGAGGTTAGCCTTGGCTCCTGCTGTTCGGTTCATGCAAGTGCCCACTCTACCTGGTGAAGCCCAGTGTGCAGGCCCACATGCAGAGCCTAGGAATTCCTGGTGAAACACATGCCCAGGTCCTGTGACGGTTGCTTCTCTTTCTCCCCATCCGTCTCACTCACTCTCCCACCCTTCTGAGACTTGGGGCTAATGGACTTTGGCCGTTAGCACCTGTGATGTTGGGCACCAACCTCACCATGGGCCTCTATAGCTTCTTCTAGGCCCTTTGATTCCCAAGAATAGTTTTGGAATGGGGAGTGCTGTGATAATCGGGGTTAATGGTAACCCCGGCATCAATTTTCCCTCCCAGAAGAAAATTCTCCAGGCTTAGGCTGCACACACTGTAATAGTGAAAATGGCTCTAGATTTGAAAAATTGGCACGTTGCGGTCCAACAAGGCAATTTTTGAATTGTTCCATGCAGCTGTGCGCCTCTGGATGCTGTGTGGCCTGTTTCCTAAAGCCATGGATGGGAGAGCATTTTCCAGCCAAAACCAGTTCAGACTTAAGGTTTGCTCCTTCCACCCTAGCTTGTTTTATTTTATTTTTTGTCCACCTGCCCAACCCNTTGGCACTTCCTCCTGTCCTTTAGTCAGCCCCAAGAGCTGTTGGATACAGACAACGTGCTGTGGTTCTCCAGTGAGGTTAATTCTACAGGCCCGAGGGCAGAGAGCCTGTGGAAGGGTTCCTGAAGTTCCTGAAGATAAGAGTCATCCCTATGCTGCCAGTTAACCAGGTTTCTCCGGCTCTTTCTTGGGTTGACTGACAAGAACCCCGAAGAGAGGTGTCTTTGTTCATTGTGCAGGGTACCTGGTTTTGGTGAGTTGTGTTTGCTCAGCCAGAAGAGGAGAACAATCCATCCTGCTTTAATAAACATTAAGGGGCACAGCACAGCATCATGGAGGATATGTATTTCAAGTAATGGAAGCATGAACAGGAGCACCGCAAGGCAGCTTGCCCATTACTTAGTAAATGTCCTTGTTGCACAGATGGGAAAATGGAGGTTGCCCAGGGTCACATATCTGGTCAGTGGTTAAGATCTTCATCTTACTGCACAGTGCTGCAAGCTTTTTGGGTAATGATCCAAGTGCCCAAGGAAAACCGTTGTTCATTCCTCTGCTCTGATTGGTTATAGCTCCCTCCTTTCATCTTCTTTCCTCCTTCATGAGTTCTATTAATGCAGGTCTTATTTAGTGAGTCAAGATGAGAAGCTAAGAATGTGACAGAATGGAACAAATGCTGGAACCAGTGCCCGACCCTGCCATTGCTGCGGCCCCTTCTAATCTCATCCCCACCAGAGGTCCTGGGATGTCCAATAGATCTCTGCATTATCCTCTACTCCTCAGGATCAAGTCCAGCTTCCTTTGTATGGCATTGATGAGTGTCCCTGTTCTAATCCATGTCTGGTAACCTTCCCAGATGCCACCCCATCTTATCGAGCATGGTAATGTTATATTCTTTCTCTAGATGCATCTTGCCTTCATTCACAGTTGTGTTTTTGAGCATTCTCTTTGTCCAGAAATCCTTCTGTGCCCTTCCTTTCTCCTCATGCCCACTCCCCTGCCCCTTGTTAACTTTGGCTCATCTTCAGATACCAATTTCTCTTCATTGCATCCTGACATCAGAAACAGATATCCCACCCATGGTCTCCACCAAACCCTCTCCTTCCCCTCAGCTATTGCCTAACTATGGTCCCATATACCATGAAGGCTTCAGGGGACAGAGACAGAGCTATGCCATGTTCATATTAATGTTCACTGAGTAAGGCCAGGCACCTGCAGACTGCCTGCCTCAAAACAGGCACTCCGTGGATGCATGAATGGACTGTATGAAAACAATGCCGTGGCTACTATAATAAATAACAACACCCGGCATTTATTGGGAGGCATTAATGTGCCAGGGATTATCTGGAGTACTTTATGCAAATCATCTTATTTGTGTTAGTTCTCCTGTGAATGGAAGGGGGTGGAGTGAGTTGAGAGAGCAGGGTTCTAGTCCTGGCTGTCACCAGCTGACTCTGTGACTTTGAATAGTTGCCATGGTTTCATTGTCTTCAGAATGAAGAGGAGAACAGGGAGCCCATAGGACTTAATGCCTCTGTTCTTTTTTCTCAGGCAGAGAAGGGAAGGAGGAATCAGTGAGGTGGGTCTGGGGGAGCCACGCTCAGGATTCAGAGCCAACAGTCTGCCTTTCTAGGTAGGAGCGGAGGGACATGGCCAAGGCTGGGAAGGGCAGCAGGTTGCTCTCTCATGCTGAGGTAGAGCCTCCAAACAGAGAAGCCCACTGCTAGCTGAGTCATTAACGCTGGTCTCCTCGCTGTCACCTCGGGCATTGTCTGATTTAAGTGTAATAGCTTGTTTGGTGGATTCTGCCTTCTATAGAAATCCCCCCAAGAGTGAAGAGCTGCATTCAGCTGGGAGAGCACAGGCCTTTGTGCACTGATGGCCCGGCCTCTGTGGAATGTGTTTGGAGTTGGTTATCAAAGGGAAGGATAAATTAGAGCACGGGGCTGAAAAGGGAGAAAGAGGGGACCCTTTCATAAGCGGGACAGAGCACTTAGGCAGCTGACGTGAGGCTGGGAAGCCCAAGGCTGGCCCTCTTGCCTTTTGGCAGGCCTGTCTGTTTGCTGTTTAACCCAAACTTGGCTGCAGCCAGGCTGCTGGGGGACAGGAGGAAGTATGTCAATTAGCAGGCCCATAATACTCCCCACACAATGGCCACCAGTGCCTGGAGGCAGTGAACGGATCGTGTTCTCTCCCTGCCCCACCTCCTTCCCCTTTCAGCCCAGTTTGCACAGGGATAACCCCCTGATAGTGCTACAGGTTCTTAAGGGAGCTCTCAGGCCTTCAGGACCCCCTTCAGGAACTTAGACCCTTCTCTTAATCAGTCCTCTTCCCGTCTGCCTCTCTCCAGGCTCCCTAGCACATTCTTGCAAGGTAGTTCTCAGGTGTATTGATCAGGCATGAAGATGGGGCTCCCAGGAGGAGCTACTGTGGGCAAGTGCTGCTTTCCACAGACTTGTCTCCTCTTGTCTGGATTCAGGAGCCAATCAGGACACAGCTATCAGCCATGTCACAGGCAGGGCTGCTGANAGAACAAATTGTGCCAACTACTCACTCCCCCCCCTACACCCCCATCCCCGTTTACTTACTGCCTCATCTTGGTTTTTAGTGGGTCTCTTAACCACTCTCAGAATCTGTAGCCCCACCCCACACACCCCCATTTTCTTGTTGACAAATTCTTACCACCTGGCATGCAGATCCACAAGGAACTTTCTAGGCCCCGAAGTCCTGGTTTTTGTTTGCCCTTTAACAATTAATCCTTAATACCTCAATCTTAGGAGTGGACTGTTTTCAGCTAGAGGGAGGTCTACTTGTAAGACTCATTTTAGGGTGCAGGTATTTTAAAGAATTGCCTGACCTGATGATGTAGCTCAGGTAGCAGAGTGCTTGCTAGCATACAGGAGGCCCTGGTTCCATTTTCATCACCTGGGAGATGGAGGCAGAGGGATCAGTAGTTCAGGGTCATCCATGACTAGGTAGAGCATCCCTCAGCTACCCAAGTCCCTACCTGGAAGTTATGCTTGTACATCGGCAAAGCACACTCATTCTTGGGAATAAAGTAAATTACCTTCCAGGTCAGAGGAGAGCATGGCACACTCCAAATGGAACACTGGATACACAATTCAACTATCTGAAAGCTTTTAAATACAGCTCTGAAGCCTGAGCCTTACACACACAGACCGCCTTGTCCAGGGTGGGCGCAGGTGTTAGTGTATTTCTGTTAAAATACCCTCTGCGGTTTGAGTGCAGTAGAAAGTCATTGTCCTGGGGGACTGCTAGGAACCCCTTCTCATTAATCACCCCAGCTGTGGACAGACAGCCTGCATAGGAAGACCAGTGTCGGGGCAGAATCTAGAAGTTCAGTGCCGAAGCAGATTTATCATTTTGCCCACTGCGTTTCAAATTCTTCTCTTCTTTTCTCACCCCTTGAGGGGTGCTTCCTTGGTGTTCACTTAAAATAATTTAAGCATACCACAGTGGGGAAGGAGCTTGGCTTCCTTGAAGTGCCCGTCATTTCAAGGAGCTCAATAAAAATTTAGTTTCGGTGTTCGCTCAATGCAACTTCCGCATAGAGGTCTTATGTTGCAAACCAGATTTCTCTTTTCATCTGGTCACCCCCAGGGAAATTGTGTATTTGAAATTCAAACAATATTTGGGCAAAAAGAATTTCTCATTATATGCGGTGGGGAAGGGCAACGAGAGGAAAAGCNCCGGGAAATGATTGAGTGACATTTCTATTTGCCAGTTTGACTTCTCCACCAGTGGCAGCCGTGGTTTGGGGCTGCCAGAGAACTTCAGCTTCCTGGTGTGGACTAGAAATGCCAGGCCCCTGGAAAAATAATTGGGAGGAAGAAAATGTAAGGGGCTAAGGGTGGATTTGAAGAGTCAGTATGACCTCAAGCTGATATTGTCGGTAACAAAAAGTACAAGGCAAGCGGAGTTCTGTTTTGCACACTGATTTCTGGGGTTTGATGGTACAGGTTCTAGACTCTCAGGTTGAAGGGCACTCAGAAATCACCTGGGTTTACCTTTTTAACATGCTGCTCATCAGGTTCCTAGATGGAGTCACACAACATGCATTTTTTTTTTGAGCATCAGCTTGGCACACAGTAGGGTGTTTAGGGAACATAGAGGCTGACAGGACCAGGATATACTCAGTATACACTTGAGTAACATATGGTTTCTGGGGAGGGTCACAACAGCCAAACTGATTACAGACAGTAATGAGTGCTGTGTAGGAGGAGCTGGGGGGAAGGACATCAGATTCAGTTCAGAGTCCCTAGGAGCCAAGCGCTCCCCCAATGACCTCCTAAACCTAACAGCTCTTGCAAATGAGTACTGTCATTCACAGGTGATGGCACCGATGCTTAGAGGGGAAATTCGCCTTCTCTAGTGACACAGCCACTTGAGGTCATTTAAGAAACCTGGGGGAAGAGTGAACGTAGTGGCTTTGTGTGTCCTGGATTTTACCAGCGGTGCTTTCCTGGGAAGTTTCAAAAGGACAAAGATGGGCTTTTGAAGCCACCAGGGGAAGGAACACAGAGAATGAAAGTACCAGTGCTGGTGGCTCTTGAGAGAGAAAATGCGACTCCCCCCTACCTCCACCCTGGGCTGGGCTGTAAGGCGGAAGAAGGGATGCTAGGGAATAAGATGGTTCAGGACAGGCATGTGAAGGCACAACATACTAAGGAGTTTGGAGTTATGGTGGAATAGAGTTGAGAGGACACTCAAGGTGTGTAGGGGACATTGTGAGTCTTGAGAGTAGGAATGATGATCACTTGGGATTTGGGCTCTATCATTTCCCAGCTATGTGATATGGTCAGTGTTGATTGTCAACATGACAGAATCTAGAATGACCTGGGAGACGGGCCTCTGGGCATGCCTGTGGATGACTGTCTTGTTTGATGTTAATTGCTGTAGGAAGACCTACCTGCTGTGGGTGGCACCATTCCCTGGCTGGGATCCTGGTCTGTACAGATGGAGAAAGGGAGCCGAACAGCAGTGTGAGCCAAGCTCCTGCCTCCTTGCTTCCTTGCTGTGGTGGACTGTGTCCTTGAACTAAGAGTCAGACCTTTTCTCCCCTGAGAATGATAGGTCTACGTACTGTTGGCGACATAGTTTGTATAATTAACGCCTGTGAAGTACATAGTCGGCTCTTCATGAATGTTGAGTATAGTTGTTCCCTGTCAGGAACTTAACTCCTAATGGTGCATATAGACAGGAGAGATAGAAGTCCCAGATGTTGGTCAGGAGTTTATTGTAATAGTTTAGACAAAGAGGGGCTGTGGCATAGCCTTTCCTGGGAAGATGAAATGTCAATTCCCCAAGACAGAGAAGGGGCACCAGCAAATCAATAAAATGATTTCATCCAAGTCCAGCTTGGTGAGTCTGTGAGTTTATTGGAGCCACTTGCAGGACCCTGGAGGGATCATAGCAGAGGTCCTCTGGGCAATTTATAGACATCTATGGCACAGAAGAGTCCTACTGTATCGTGGACTGCCCATGAAGCTACACCAGCGAAGAGTTCCGTTGGTGACAGTTACATCACCAAGAAGTCCTACCCCATCAACTGTTCCCCTCNTTCACGGTGGTGACTGGAATCTTGGGGATAGGAGGGTCTCCAGGGGGATGGTGTGAGTTTTCCCCATGAGGGGAAACTTCAATGATAGGGTCTCACTCTGTAGCCCAGGCTGACCTAGAATTCACTCTGGACTTCAGGCTGCCATCAAAGTAGATGATCTTCCTGCCTTAATCTTTCAAGTGCTGGGATTTCCAGGCGCAAGCCACCATTCCTGGCGCGTAGAAAAAAATTTTAATATGCCTCACTTCATGAGAACTCCTGCAGGTGGTCATGGCTGCCTTGCATTAAGAGGATGATAGACATGTCTAGCCTGGAGGAAATAGCTATGATGGTCAAAGAGAAAAACAAAACAAAACAAAACAACTGTCATAACTGTGGTCTACCTGGAGGCAGAGTGTCCAAGAAACATTCAGAGATGGAATCTGCATTAGTCTACTTCTGATGGGTGATGGAGGTAGATTCTCATGTTGCCTCGGATAACTCTGGGTAAGGACAACAATGTCTCACAGCTTTGGCCCAGCTGCTGAGCGGGGAGGTGAGAAACTTGGTTGAAGTTTATGGTATGAAAAGTACCACAGAGACCAAAGAGGACAGGCAGTGTAGTCCTGCACTGGACTTGCTTCTGTGTTTGTCTTCTCCTTCCCAGGAAGCCCCATCTCCATGCACCCCTCATGAGTCCCCTGTGTGCCGTTCGTAGATGCTTCCCAAAGGGTCAGGGGATCCTTGAGTCCCCATCACAGTAGGCAATGTTTCCTGTTGTTGCCTTGAGGTGAGCTGAGTGGGAGGGATGGGTAGGCAGAGGGAAAGACTTGAAGGACAGTGGCATGTTTTAGAAAACTGAGTCATGTTTTGATCAGATAATATGATGTGTCTTGAAGAGTCCTATTACCATGAGAGTCTTTGGATCAGGGACCCAGTGCCCTTGGGACTCCCTGCCCCGATGTGAGACTATGTGCTCTACGTTGGGGGTGCGATGAGGGTGGACTCTGTCTTCCATTCACTGCTGCTTTGTTTGCTGGCTCCATTGCTGCAGCCGTGGGTGGTGAGAACTCAGATGGTTCCATTGGTTACATACACATTAGGGATTCAGACAAAAGGAGCCTTGCATCCTAAGGGGTGAGTCTTAGAAGAAAATTACCAGCCTGCTGTCAACCAGGCGCTCTGTCTCTGCAGACTCCAGACAGGTTGCAGCGTGTCAGGCTGGGGCTTGCCTAGGCTTGGCAGGGGTCCTAGGGGAAGACAGAGTCAATTACCCAGAAAGGGTTCCACTTAACGTCCCCTGAAGCTCTCAGGCCCTGCCCCGGCCTCCACAGCCTCACCGGCCTCTGCCAAAACCCGTCAGTCTGTGCTGCAGTTGGCTGCCTGCCAACCCTGTCTTTGGGCATGTCCAATGCCACCCGTTCCAGGGGGCCAGCCTCCAGCCCTCATCAGCTCCAGAGCTCCCGGTGCTGGCCCTTGGCCAGTGGCTTTCCATTTCTCCCCTGCAGGCCCAACGGCAGCATCCTTAGGTGGGAGAGACATCAACAGGTTGCCTCTTCTATGATGTTCCTTGGCGGGTGGCCAACCTCCTCCTTGTTGCACAAACACGCTTACATGGTCCTAATCCTTCTCAGTCACCTGCCCACAGGGCAGTGTGTGGTGAGGGTCTTGGGTTTTGGAGTCAGACAGACTTGGGATTGTAGCCTGGCCCAGCCACGTATGACTTTAGCCTCTTTGTGCTCGAGTTTCACTAATAGTGAAATGAGAATAATAACAGTGCAGAGCTCGAAGGATTATTGTGAAGATCAAAGAGGAGGGTGGGCGAGCAACACGCGTGCCTGGCACATGATCAGTGCTCAGGAGACAGGCTTTCCTTTTCTCTCTTCTCTTCCTTTCATCCTCTGGCTTCCTCCTTTATTCGGTCTCTTTATCAGGACATTTGCGGTTTCTGCCCTTTGGATACAGGAATTGGAGAAAATGTAGCATCTAGTCCAGTCATACTTACTACTCTTTGCCAAGTTTATTCTAGAATTCGTAGACTACACCAAGGAATTAGAGTTTGTTCCTCCTGCTAGTGAATGCATAGGTTGGGAACCTTGGGTTCCTTTAGGTCCTAAGAGGCACAGACTCCTGTTTAAACACTGCATTTCCACGTTTCCCAGATGGATCCTCTTTGTGCACCCCAACTACCTTAGTCATTTCTAGGACGTTTATTGTTGGCTGCAAACATCTCAGAGTCTTGCAGGTGTACTCTATAGTGGAACACCAACTTCAGCAGTGCTCCGGAGGTGGAGGGCAACCCCCGCGGTTGTTCAGCCATTAGGGTACTCAGCGAGCATTTATTGGGAGCCAACAGTATACCTGGAACCTGAGGATTTAAAGGCAGAAAAGACGTGATTCTGTCCCTCCAACTGAGAGGGAGGCGGGAATGTTAGTGGGGTCATTATTGTCGGATGATATGTGATGTGCTCTGACAGACACACAATAAAGTCACTGAGGGAGAGAGGAGAGGCTTCTGGGAGTCACTGGGGAGCCAGGTTGTATGTCCAGTAGGACTTCACTAAGAACTGGAAATACGGAACCCACTTTCCCCTCATACCATGGGTTCATTTGTTTTTCCTATTTGTTAAAAGGTGCGAGAAAAATAACTTATAGGAAGAACCACTTATTTCCTCTCATGGTTTCAGAAGTGTCGGTACAGGGTCACTCCATGGTTTCTGGGCCCATGCATGAATGGTGAGGAAGAACACTATGGTGGGAGTACTACTTGGCCGAGGAGGATACTCACCTCATTGTGTANAGAAAGCAGAGGCTATGGGGAGTGAGCTTCTGATGGTGGGCTTATCTCTTCTGCTTCAGTACACTGAACCCCCAGTGTGTTATATGGTACTGTCCATTTCAGGGCAAGTGTTGCCCATCAGTTGCTCCACATGTCAATCATCTCTGGCAACACTTCTCAGAACACTCTAGGAAGTGTGTTTTTCCAATCTCCTAGGTGTCTTTTCAATCCAGTCGAGTTGGCAGTCAAGAAGAAGCATTACACACCTCCTGGGAAGATGCGGATGGAAAGATGGAACAGCTTACTGTCTAGTGGGCTCTAATCACCAGCAGTCTTTGCCACTGTGGACTCTTAAAAACCTGTACCCAAGTCTCTGTCCAGGAGAACTGTTTCTAGGGGTCAGGCTGCATCTAGGGCAGAAGGCGTTCTCTGGGTGCTTCTCAGAATTGTGTCACCGCCCCCCCCATTTCTCTCTCATCATGGAGGTGAGTTGGTGAGGTGGGACTGGTAGACTCCATGAGTAGTGAATGCACCTTAGCCCTGCACTAATTGTGCTAGACAGAGCTGTTTAAATACCACCAGACAGAATATTACTCAAATTAAAATGAGGCCTTAAATGTCATTATTTGTGTCATTATTAATAGCCCCTAATTGTGTTCTCTAATCATCATGAAATTATGTTAGTATTAATATTCACGTCAAAGCTGCCTAGGGAACTTGGAAGATTTAAAAAAAATTATACCATATGTCAGTTCCCATGAATGTGAAGCAAATACTGGTTTTAGTGCTTAAGCTTGGCTGGAGATGTCCAGTGAGGACTTGGGACAGGACTACCCCTCTTCTCTGCTCCCAGGCCTCTCCACCTGGGACAGCTTTCCTGTCATCAGAAGGACCTGTTCTTTGGGATGAGCCTTCAGGTCTCCGCTATCCTTCTTGCTGGCGAAGGGTCCCTATAGTGCTGACTACCTCAGGATATAACACTTTCCCCTCACCTCTAACCCAGAAAGATATGGTTGAGACAGATGTAGTGGAACACACTTGTAATTTCATCATTTTGGAGACTGAAGCAGGAACCTGAACCAATTTCAGGCTGGCTTGGGCTACAGATTGAGGCCCAATCTCAAACAAATAAAGATACGTAGCAGCCCTGTCTGGCCTCACTCTTCATCTACCTGTCAGTCCCTCCTTAACATACTCTGGAATTGTCCCCAACTGCCCCTGCCCTCCAGAGAGTATACTCCACACTTAGCCCAGAAAGACTGTTCAGAGAGTGGAAAAGCTTAGAACCCAGGAGTGTACAGGGAACCTATAACATCCACACACAGGGAGACCCACCTGTCATCAAGGATGACCATGTAGGGATTAAAGTAATATTCTCCTCATTTCTGCTCTTTCTGAACAATCCATGCTTTGCCTGATGCTAACTTTGCTGGGATATCTTGAGGGGAAAATGGCTACTCCCCGTGACAGGATAGGGCTCAATTTGCATGCTTTACCTGCTTGACAGAGGCAGGAGAAGTTGAGATATGCCTCTCTTCATGCCACATGGGACTCCAGTTCTGTGTCCCCCTTAGACTGGTGTGATGTGTAAGAGGTGGGGGGGTGACAAGGCAGGTGATATTGCCAATTAGAGCTCCCCTCCCTGTGGGGATGTGTGGGGTGAGTGCCCTGAGACACCCAGAGGCATCAACCTCCTGCTGACATCACTCAGAGGCTCCTCTTCAGCGTTTCTACAACATTCCTTTAGGCTGCCTGCTCAACGCCTCAGTCACCCACTAATGGAGTCCACGTGACCACGATGTGTCAGACAAATCTGGGGCAAGTGCCTCACTCTCTTCCCGGAGCCCTTGGAATTCTCTGGAACTGAGAATATTCAAATGCCTTTCTTGGTGAAACAGCAGGCTTCCAACCCCCCAAATATTATGACTTGAGTTAAATATAACCCCGAGCATGAAAATAACAGTACAACACAGAGAGCAGGGAAGCCATGGAATGAGCGACTGGCAGACACACTGGTGTACACATGCACATAAAGTATGTGTCACCCTGGGTGTGGCAGGGCACCCTCAGACCCCACAGCCGCATAATCACACAGAAGTCTTGGTGCATTCTGGGTTGGGGAGTTGCTTTTCTGGCTTGGCAGGGCCTTAAGCCTGCTGGCTTCTATATATACCTTTTGTGCTAATCAGATGTGGTTTGACTTCAGGGTGGGAGAAGGAACTATCTTAGCTGTGGTGTGGAAAAGGGAGGATTCGCTTCCTTTCTCAGCTATGAAAGGGAGGCTGGAATACAACACGCAGTGTCAGATATGGCCAGGCAGGTTGATACTTATTTCCCAGCTCAGAGAGCATAGAGCATCACCCCTCAGTCACTAGAATGCTTTTAAAGATGGTCTAGAAGGAGTAAGCATTGACCTGTGCAGAGGAGGTAGGCACAGATGTGTGGCCTGTGAACCGTGTTCCGCAGCCTCTCTGCTTCCCTTGTAACCACATGCCTAAGTTTATGCTGTAAACTCAGTGGGTCGTAGATGAGCGAAAGGTCTCCTGAAAGTCAGTCTCTCTGAATTCCAAACCCAGTGATTACAGTAATTGTTGGCCCAGGGCTGGATTTGAACCAGTGAACCTAGCCTAGAATCAATGAATAGGCCCCTTTCCAGTGCCACCGGCCCCACTGAGTTACCCAGCAACACAACACGTGGCTGCTCCTCTCCCTAGCGTGTAGAGCCAAATAACAAACAGCTCAGCTGATTCCAAAAGAGCAGATTTATTCCTACCGTCTTTGTAACATGGGTACTGTCACCACATAGTAGGATTTACAGCATTTGTAACGGGCTTTTACTTAAATGACTTCCTTTGCCCCTCATCAGGGAAGTGGGTCAGTTTGTAATTATGCCCTACTGGGCATTGTGTCTCAGGATAGGTATAGCCAAAGGCTTCATGGCTTATGAGGGGTGGAAGTGGAGTTGATCCAAGCCCTCTGATTATTCAGGCAACATTCAGATAGCTTTTTTTCAGATGTATCACTCCACTCCGAGGCAGTTTGGGAATGCTGGCAAAAGTCAGGTGCTCACCAGACCATGAATTCCCTAATTAGCAATGAAGGTGTTGAGTCCCCATCCTTTCCCAAATCTATTTTTTTTTCTTCCTCTTTAGCCATGTCTCGGCATACATGGGATGATGTCCAGAAGGTCCTGTGGGAAAGTGTCACAGGAAAGGGGCAGGGTTTTCCTCTCTTGGGGCGTCTGCTTTTGTTCTCTTCGTCCTGATCCCCTCAAATCTGCAAACAAAACAAGAGCACTTCTCCCCCAGGCCCCCTCCCCAGTGGTCAAATTTGGAGGCAACTTGCATGGGAGAGGGCTTGGGGTGAAGGGGTGGGCGCTTTGGAGGGCAATACTGAGGGTACTTACTTGGGTGAGGGCACCTACCTGGGACTTAGACCTGACTGTGTTTGCCTTTCCCTTGCTTGAGGCAAATGACACAAAGCCATTCTGGAAGGACCCAGAAATTGCTTGAAACCTCCACCACCCATGATCCCCTCTATCCTGACCTTCTGCCCAGCTTTCCACCTCTATGCCCTATCAACCTCCACCCCCCGCCCCATTTCTGCTCCACAAAGCCTTTGCTAGAAGTTGACAAAGCTGACTGGCTGCTTAATGTGCTACAGGTGTTGTTGCTAGGCAACCACCCCACTCGGCAGCTCAGGCTCTGTCAGCCCAGATCAAACCCCTGGTAGCACTTAACCCTGTAACTGCTTAACACAAACACTAATTACCCAGGTTCATCAAACAGCACATTCATAAGCCACAATCAAGGATCATAGGGTAGACTTGAAGTGCCTTCAGCCCTTCAACCAGTGCTTCCTACCACCAAGGCCTGGGCTAAACTGCCCCAGGCAGGATGTCAAGTCACTCTGCTTGTAAGTGACAGTTCCTCTTTGGCCATGCTGGGTGAACTACAGGATGGAGCGCACCGGTCATCCTTCAGTGGACCAGATTCTGCTAAAGTCAAAGAAATACCTCCAATTTGCTGTTTTCTGATGTCCAGGGAAGAGTTTGTGGTTTCTGTTTCTTCATTTGAAGCTACTTTTAGGGTAAGACTCTTGGCTGGAACTTCATAGTTTTGCTGAAATCCATTTCTTTGCTCTCTGACTCTGCCAGGCTGGGACGGTTGCCTCCTCTAGGTAGATTCTTCTGACACTTGTCTTTATGCTCTGTCTTTCCTTGGGCTCATTCTCCCTGATTGAACAGTACATATACCCAGAAAGCTCGACTTGTGTGTGGGTAGATATCAGATTACCACAGGAACCAAACTCCAGCAGAACTGAGCTGTCTTGAGCTGGCTTCCCTTCCCACAGTAGGTGGTCCTGNTGCTCAGATCTTAGGATGTGCTCAACACCTGTTGATGAGTGCATGAGGAGAGCCATGTTTTAAATCTCCGTTTCTTAAACCTGAGCATCTCCCCACAAGGATGAGAAGGACCAGTGAGTGGCAAAGAGAATGCCTCCCTCTCTTCTACTTAACTCTTTCCTCCTGAGACTGAACTCTGCCTGTAAACCAGACTGCTGGAGATTGCCACATGAGCGAATCTTCTTTTTGCTCATTGCCCTGGTGGGTATGGGAAAGTCCAGGCCTGCTGGGCCATGGAAGTATGAGAGTCCCATCTGTCTCCAAGAAGCAGCTTCTCCCAAACTGTCACCTTCCCATGATGCCAGACACTGGAGGGCTCAGGAGTCCACTGTCACCGTCTTTACCAACTGCAAAACTCAGTTATCCCTTCTGTTAGCAGGTGTCTGAGNGACAGAGAGATTCTGCATTCTCTGAGCACTTAGGTTTGTTACGTAGCTCATCCCACCTCAGAGCCTACCTCAAAGTTAGGATTCATCCTGGGAATGGCACCTAGCAGACAATGTCTCCATGCAGGTTTTCATTTGGCCTGCCTCGTGGCTCTAGCTTATGGATAAGACTAGCTGCAGGCTGCATGGGAAAAACTGAATTTCAAGGAGGCTGAATAACCCATTCTAGTTTTCACTAGTAAGTAGCTCAGCTGTCATTCTAAAGCCTCCCCTGGCCCAGATCCTGTCTCCACAGAGGGTTAGAGGTTAAGTGACTTACTTGAGATCTTGCTGCCAGTGTGTGATGGCACAGGATCTGCGACCAGGGTTGATTTGATTCCAAATCCCTTTTTGTGATTTGTCTCCTAACCTGCCCTGCCTTTCAGAGGTGTCCCTCCAGTTTCTGTGTCTGCCATTACCTCCTCACAGGTGGCAGGTCCTCCAGCATGAAGTGTGTTNTAGGCTGCGGTGTAGATTGTGTCTTGGACATATGTGTTCTGAAGTGGGAGATCACGGGTCCATTGGCTTCTTTTTATTGTCTTGTTTGAGCAACGTTGGTCAAAAGGGAGGAAAGGGAAGACAAAGAAGGGAGAAGAAAGCAGGTAGAGAGAAAGAGAGAGAGAGGGGAGAGAGGAGACCTAAGGGTGAGGAGAGTATGAGAGCAAGCACACACCAAGGAAAGGGGAGGAAAGGAAGGGAAGGGAAGGAAAGAAGGGGAGAGACAGACAGAAGGAAGACAGAAACACATACACAGGTACCCATGCATGTGTGCACGCGAGCATGCACACACACACACACACACACACACACACACACACACACACGCTTCTTGTTCCTGTGGCTCATGGCTCCACTCCCCTCCCACATCTTGAGTCAGTAATGCCTTGGCTTTGGGCTAAGTCACTGTTGCCAGCTGGTGGCATTAAGAGTTGGGATTGCCAGCTCGGTCACAGGTGACAAATTTGGGAACATCATCATAGCCTTGGCTCCTTCCCAGGAGACCCAATAGGTCATGGAAAGCCCCAGGTCGGTAGCTAAATCAGGGCAGAAAGAGATTGCACACTGCAGGTGCAAGTGGGGAGGGGTGCGCCCCAGGAGTTTTAACACTTTCATGTAAGTGGTGTCTCTATCAAGTATTAATAATGTTCCTATAATTGATACTTCAGGGCAATAACCTCTGACAAAATGGCCCTGATTAGCAGATAATTGAGTGTGTTGGATTGTGTCCTGAGAGAGCTGAACGCCAGGCAAGGCCCATTAGCCCATCATAATGACCCCTTTTGTCAGGTATTAGTGTCATTAAGGGCCTGCTCTCTGAAATCAGTCCCTTTATTTAACTCTTTTCCCTAATTATATGGATCATTTTACAAATCAAAGCAAATGTTTGCATACAGCCCCTGGGCATGCAACAGAGAGAGGTGATGGAGCATCGGCCTGGAGATTCCTGAATGGAGAGTCTTCCATAAGGAGGACAGGGTCAATGGGAGTTTTCTAGAGGAGCTGGGTTCCCTAGGAAACCCAGCCAGTGTCACATGAGGGCACAGCACAGCCTGTTGGCTGGGAGACTGGTGTGTGGGGACATCAAGGAAAGGTAAGGATGCATTTCCAGGAGAACTTGTGGGCCACATAGAAATCAACACCCAAATCATGTTGGCAAAGCTGCTGGCAGCCTAGATTGAGAGTGGCCTGGTCTGTAACACAGAAATCAGTAGGCTGGAACACGTTGGCACCTGAGCCCAGCCACAGGGCACTTAGAAGACACAGAACACCGGAGCTAATCATCTGGGTTGTGCCCAGAGCAGGCTCACATCTCTGTCAGGAAGCAGGCACCTNTGAGACTGATGGGGAGGGAGGAGAAGCAGAACTCTGGTGCTCCTGAGCTGGGGAGATCCGGCCCAAGTGCCCTCACTGAGAGCTGCCGGCTTGGTAAGCCGTGGGTGTACTGGAGACTCTGGGGAACTTACAGTATGATCAGCCCGCAGGCCACACATACCAAGTTAACACAACAGAAAGCCCAAGGGACAGAAAGTCACTTTCTGACCCGGTCTCCCCAGTACCACACTCTGACTCATTAAAAAATAGAGACAGTCCCCCATTTATTCAAACGGTATGACTGCCTGACTCCTTTCCCACCCTGCCCAGCTCCGTGCAAAGCTTTTTATCCTGGGGCAGCTGCAATGTGAGTGAATCAGAAGGAGGTCACAGTTTCTAGCAAGAAGACAGAGACAATGGACAGACAGCTTTTGGCATCCAGGAAGGATATATTTTTATATATACCGAAGATGAAGGGGCAGGGAAATCATCCATTACAGGAAAGGGCCCCAACGTTGCTGAGCTGGGGAGATTTAGTAAATTTGGGAAAGTGATGGGTGAATTTCTCTAGAGGAGTATGGATCTGTGGTGAGTCCCGGGGTGGTGCCTAGACCCTACTTCCTTTCCAGAGCCCATTTCCGCACAGCGACTGTTTGTGGACTCTGCTTTCCTTGTCTTAATCACAAAGGGCCTGTGCTCTCATGATTTGTGTTGAGCCCGGTGCATTTCCCAGCATTGGCCTTGGGTGGAGAGCTGCCAGCCATGCAGAGAAACTGCCGGGGTTTTCTGCCGAGGAAGCAGAATTTTGGTGGTGGAGTGTGACATTCTCCTCTCAGAAATAATACCTTTCATTTAAGGTAGGAGAGGAGGTTTGACATCCCGTGAAAATATGATTTCAGCCCTGTTCTGCTTGGAGTGGAGTTTTTCGATGGGGTCTAGTTGCTGAACCAAGGAAGGAAAGACCCTAAGCTGATGCGGATGGATGGTGGTCTCAGGACCATGATGTAGGACTCTTCCCAGAATGGGAATGGGTACAGGGAGATTCTCTCTAGCTAGAGTTCTCCCAGGAGCCCCNTTCTCCTTGGACCTCAAAAAATGTTACTCTCAGGGCACAAACAGGAAACACTGAGAATAGAGTAACGTGATANATGTTTAGACAAATAAATGGATAGATATTCAATATTATAGAAGATTNTAAGTAGTTATATAGAGTTCTGTCTATTCAATCAAAAAACATTTCTTAAACATTACATCGCCTAGGTCCTGAACCAAGTATTGAGCATAGAAAGAACAAGACATGGTACCTGCCTTTGAGGAACTACATGTGTGTTGATGTTAGTGTATAAAACACCTCCCCCTGATGCATTATATTGTAAAGCTGTAATAGAAATGCATGCTACATGTTACATTAACACAATGGGAAAAAACTAATAACCTCTGCCTGGGNAAGAAGGCAAAGGTTCTCCTGAAGACACAATGCTTAAGCTGCAACTTGAGAATTTGCCAGATAAAGGATTGAAGTACAGTACAACAAGCAAGGACAGCTACAATTCATCAGGGACTCCGGTGTCAATCAAGAGTAGCTGCAATTTCCTGGGGGACTCTAGTGTGGTGATCACAACCCCAACTTGTATGAAGCGATTACTGAATGACAAATGCTTTGCAGACCGGCTTCATTTGATCCCCATCATGACCTTCTAGGAGGGGTTATTTCTAACACCCCCGCTTTACAGTTGAGGAAATGATGGCTTTGAGGGAATTTATGGAGATTATATANTCTGCTACGGTCATACCATTATTAAGTGTTAAGCAATCAAGGTTTAAACTCGGACTTATGAAGCTAAGACACAAGTACTTTCCCACCTGTAAGCTCTCACCTTCCAGATTGCTGTGCAAATGTTAGCTTACGTAATCAACATAGTGACCCAGAGAACAGGTATCCTTNGCTCATTTTCAGGAAGGACAGCTGGCAGTACCAGAGGGTGGTCTGTGCTATGAAGAGCCACACTGAGAAGAGCTCGTTGGAAAACTTGCAGAGGGAAGTGGTGTGATCTTCCCAGAAATCCCCATTCTTAACACCCTGGTTTAGAAGGATAATGGTTCTAAGCCTCAAGTTCTTTTGGGCGAGAAATGGGTGGAAGTGAAACTGGTAGAAGATACAGCAATGGTCTCTGCAATGATGTCCACNTCTTCATCCCCAGAACGTGTGATTATGTTGAGTTACTAGGCAAAGGGTTGCAGACAGAATTAAGGTTGTTAGTCAGTTAATCTTGACATAGGGAGATGGTCTTGGTTTCTCTGGATGGGGTGAATGAAATACCAGCTTCTCTCGAGAGGAAGAAAGAAGCAGGAGAGATGCAGAGAGAGGGTGGTGCAAAATGGACTCAGTCTGGCATTTAGCTTTGATGATGAGGGAAAGGACCCAAAGTTCAGATGCAGGTGGCCTCTACACACTGGAAGTGGCAAGGAGCCAGATCCCTGTCTCTTATACACATCTAGATGTGTATAAGAGACAGTGCAGAGAGAGGGTGGTGCAAAATGGACTCAGTCTGGCATTTAGCTTTGATGATGAGGGAAAGGACCCAAAGTTCAAGATGCAGGTGGCCTCTACACACTGGAAGTGGCAAGGAGCCAGATCCTCCCTAAAGCCAGAAAAATGTGCAGGCCTATCAATATGTGAATTTTAGCCCAGTGAGAGCCACCTCAGGGCCCCAGAGCCAGAGGATAATGTTTGTGTTANGTTAGCCCTGTAAGTTTATGGCAGGAGAAGTCATCTTGTGAAAGATCTTTCATAGTAGATTGACAAGCTCTCTATTGATTAATTTGAAAAAGTGAATAAAGAGGTAGTGAATTGTCTAGAGCCATCTAGAGCCATCTACCCTTGAGAGATGTGGTCAGAATGGCCTTAGGTTCAGTCACTCCATTTTAAGCTACCCAGATTCACACATTCTTTGAAGTACTAGGAAGTAAAAACTCACCCTTGTTTGATCATAAGCATATCCACAGAGAGTCCATGGTCAGGGGAGACGGAGCCAGCTCTGCGGGAAGGTGGTATTGGCTGATCTTTGAAAGGAACAGGCCAACTTTCCATTGGCCCTTTCATTGACAATTATTGACTGTTGAGCTATTGTACCCCCAATATTGTGGACAGACAATACAATGGTGGATCAATGTGTGCCCCATTATAATTGCCATGGAGCTTATGACTCCATGACAGCAAGATATTAAATGAGTCACAAAAATATTCATAGGTTCATCATTACATATTGCAATTTGTGCCATGGAGCAAGAGAGGGGGTGGTGCTGAGAGAGCACACCAGGACACCCCACACACATCATACACCTAAAGAGCTAACACAGCAAAAATTCTTCTAGTTCTGGAGTTCACAAGTCTGAAGTGGGTCCGCTTCACATTGANGCTTTCATGGAAGGTCTTTCTTGGGGAATGACATTTAGCAGAATATCCATGTAGGAGATGGACTCTGTGCAGTAGTGTGTGAAAAAAAAAAGCAAAAAGTGAATTCTAGTGTAAAGGCTGCCTCTGGTGAGAGTATAGCATATTCAAGGAACTCAAAGAAAGCCAGAAGGGCTGGAGCTGGTGTTCATGGGCAAGAGCTTGCTGATGGCACAAGACTTTGCTGGACAGGTAAGCATGGAGCATGGTGTGGGGCTTTGTGGAACACTTTAAGGATTTGGGATCTAACCCTGAGCAATATGGCAGGCACTGGCTGGGGTGTATGTGTGNGTANAAGTGGTCTCATCTGATATGTACTTTATAAATATCAGGCTGGCACAGTTTAGAGAATGTTCTAGAAAGGTATAGAGACTAATCCTGGNGAACAGGGAGGAGAATGTTGTAANATCTAGGCAAGAGATGAAGATAGCTTAGATAAGAATGACAACATCGACAATGGCAGGATAAACAGCATTATTTTGAAGATAAACTAATCTAGGGTTGGCAATAGGTTGAATATAGGAAGTAAAGGGAGAAGGTGGAAATAATGCAACCCCTAGATAGCTAATAAAAATGACTAAATGGATCAAGGTATCATTTATTAAAATGAGATGAGTGGGGTGGGCCATTGTGATGGGGAGAGCTCCAAGCATTTTGTTTGGAATATATTAAATTTAAGAACCTTTTAGATNCTCCTTTGAAATGTCAAGTTCAGTAGTTTTATAGACAGGACTGGTACCCTGAAATGAGCTTGAGGACTGGCTACAGATATAAATTTGAGAGGTGTTATGTGGACACTGGAACTATGGGAAAAGACAAGGACCTGGACCTGACACTAAGAAACTCTAGCATTTATAGTGTAATTCTGAGCATATGACATCTCAGCAAAGATTCCACCTGCTTCCAAACATTTCTCTTCCTACTAGTAGTGAGNTAAGGCCATGAGACTAGATCTAGTTAAAGAAATGTGAGCAGGAATGACAGGGAACAACCTATCTATGACTTTTCAGTCCCTCTCCTTCCTACAGCAGCATGTTCTTGGGGCCTCTGTTGCTCAAGTTCCTGAGTGACTGTGTTGAACAGATTCCCTGAAGGTATGTTCTGGACAGCTGTGAGAGGTGGAAATAACCCCGTATTATAGTAAGCTGCTAAGGCTGACATTGAATGCTATTGCCCCTGTCCTGTCCTGTCCTGTCCTACCCTACCCTATCTTACTCCACCTTACCTTACCCTCCATGACTGTACCCTATCCTACCCCATCCTACCCTACCCTACCCTATCCTGTCCTGTCCTATCCTCTCCTAATGCTGGTTTAAAAATAGACAACACCAGCAGCAACAGCAAAAACAGCAAAATACCCCTACATAATATTGTGTTTAATAGCATAGACTCAGGACTCAAACTCTGTCCAAATCTTGTCTTTTGTAGTTACTAGATAAGTACACTAGACAAAATTTCTCTGCACATCTTAATTTTCGCATCTGGGAGTATAATAAAACNTGTGTCATAGGAGCTTTTTGAAGTTAGGAGGAGGCAGATACATAGACAGAAACTGGTGAGCTTCAGGAAGGAGGAGTTGACTGGTCAAATGATACTGAAGAGTTGAGAAAGATGGAGACACCAGACAGGGTCCACCACTGGGTCCACCATGGGGCTCCACAACTCCCTGGTGGTCTGAATAAAGGTGGTTTTGTCAGTGTGTGGGTGGATGTGGGAGAGGGCAGCTGTAGAAGACACGGAAGCTGAGTGGCTTGTTAGAGGTAGAAACAGGGCAAGGAAGGCTTTGACTTTAAGATGGGGTGTTCTGGAGTATAAATAAACAATGATTAGAGTTTAAGNTGGGAGACGTTGAGTGTGGAATATCTCCCAGGGCCCCGTGTGTTTGCGCACTTGGTCCTCAGAATGTGGTGCTGTTTGGGGAGAGACCAGGGAGGTGGCCTCTAACTGGAGGCAGTGAGTCTCTAAGGGACAGTTCTTGAGGGTTAGACTCCACCCCTGCTTCCAGGTCCATCAAAATGTAAAGTAGCCTCATGCATCTGTGGTCCCAGTTGTGAGCAACACCCACCATCATGCTTTCCTCATTGGATGGACCATACNCGCAGCCATGAGCCGACACAAATCTGTTCTTCCTGAGGTTACTTCTCTTAGGGTATTTGATCTCAGTGATGAGAAAACTAATTCAAGAGGGAAAGTTGAAGTTAGAGAATGAAAGAGCACAGTGCATCTAGGAAGTCCCCGAAGTGGTGTTTTCAGGCAGGAANATCTAGAGGACAGGAGATTGCCTCTCACTCCATGGGATGTGGGGGGAGGGGAGACAAAAGAGAAGATGGGTACGGATGAAGATAAAGTTTGNAGGCAGGGAAATGAGGAAGAACTTTTAGATGGAAAGCCTTATTCCTCAGTATTTGATGATGGATGGGNTCATTTGAGAAGTGAGCCAGGCCCACTAAGCCATATGGGGTGGGTATCCATTTAATGTTGCCTGATACAGGTCTGGATTGATCTAGACTACAGTTCTCTAGTAGGACAGAGGTCATTTGGAGCTTCTAGATTGTTCTCTAATAGTGAGCTTTCTCTGGATCTTTCCATCTTGACTCTCTGCCTCATGAGATTTTATTATCTAGAATGTCTTCTGCACCCTCCTCTTTCCAACTAAATCCAAATTATTCTTCTCGGCTTATATTTAATAAAGTTCTCCATTGGTCTTTGTACAGTGGCCCACCCTTCTGTATTCCTAACACTTGGCCTGTACTTCCCTCTGTTGAGAATGACATGCTCATGGGCCATTCCTCCAGGACTATTGTGCTGTGTTCCACAGGCATGCTCTCCTGATGATTGTGCTGTAGTTCACATCTGAGTAGTTACTGGTGTGCCCTGGGTGCACTACCTTAAAATGATGTGAATTCCTTCAAGTGAGGTCCAAGATTTCACNTTCCATGTCTTTGAGACTTCTGAAATGCCTCACTTGTAGTAAGTGCTCACTAAACATTGGTTGATAGTTTCTCTATGGCTTGTATATATGAAGAGGCTCAAAGAATAGAACGTCAAGGCTTGGACTGGATTTGTTTTCTGTCAGACTATCCCTTAAACCCTTTGCCTGGCTTGCAACATTTTCCAGTTGTGAGTGAGACAAAGAATTGTATACACAATTCACCCTGCCCCCATCCCCACTAAGGAGAATGAGCCAGAAAGAGATTCTTGTCTGTAGGATCCATGGTGACCTTTGGATGGTGGGGGAGTGTTGTCAGTGCTAATAAAGTCTTTGTACATTGGTCAGGGCTTGTTAATTGACCAGAAAGAATGATGGCGTTGCTGGGCTCGGGCAGGCAACAGAAGAAACATGTTTGCACAGACTGAGAGGNAAGATGTGGGTCCCTTTGGCTGTGAGGCTCTCTTGTAATGAACATGCTCGGGGGAGCTGTGAGGGCATGCAGTTTGAAATGGCAGCCTCCTGGGGTTCTTCAGCTTTAAATGTAGTGGATATGCTCATCCAGAGCTTGTGTGGGGCCTAGAGCCACGTCCAGTTGACTCAGTGTGGNCAAATTTCCTGGGGTCGATCTATTGAACTCTACCTCAGCTCAACGCTCATCTCCCAGGACCTTAAAAGTTACTATGCCCCTAGGTATGGTAGCACACACCTTTATTCCCAGCACTCAAGAGGCAGAGGCAAGTGGATCTCTTGAGTTCCAGGCCAGCCTGGTCTACAGAGTGACTTTCAGGACAACCAGAGCATACAGAGAAATCCGTCTGGAAAAGCAAAACAAANCAACAACGACAACAACAAAAAGTTACTATGTATGTAGGTCTTTAGGAGCTCAGCAACATTGAAGCCAAAACCAGGCCAGGCAAGAATCCGAATGTCAGTCTTCACTGACGTGGCCATCAGGCCACTTGTTTGTCTTCTGCTCCCCTCAGTGAGTTTTCCCATTCAGTGAGTCTCCCATTCCCTTTCCTTCACTATCCAGAACCGTCATTCTTCAGGGAAATAGACATTGCTCTATCATGGGTTCATGGGACGGAGAAAGGAGAACACAGTAGGTGCTCACTAATTGCTGAAATTCAGTGAAGAAGGCATGAGGGTTGCCAGCCACAGAGCCCTGCTAGTTGATGCTTTTCGCACACAGGCTGCCTTCTGGAAGGAAAAGAGAAATAATAATCAATGGGTTGGGGACAGGGGTGGGGGTGGGGGCTTGGCTGAGAACTCAGTTCATATAAAATGCTTGCCTTCAAGTATAAGATCATGAGTTTGATTCCCCAGAACCCATGTAAGAAAATCCAGGTGTGGTGTTACACTCTTGGAATCCCGGTGCTGAGGAGGCAGAGAGTGGATCTCTCGGGGCTCACTAGCCAGTCAGCCTTGCCTACTTGGCAAGTTCTAGGCCCATGAGAGGCCCTGTTTGAAAAACAGATAGTGGAGGATACCTGAAGTTGTCCTCTGATCTCCACACATACGTACATACATATAACACACACACACACACACACACACACACACACACACACACACACACTTTGTCAGGTACTTCAAAGAATTTCATCTTCCAAGACCCTATTTAGAATGAGAAGGGCCAGCTTGGTAGGTGACCTGTCCAGTCTGTTCCTGGCCCATTCCCTTGCTGATGGCTTTGTAGCCTGCCTCCCTGTGCAGAGCCTTCTCGCTCTGCGTGGGCCCCACTTCCCTTTTGCTCCAGGAGGTCAGCAAGCTGTCTCTTACATTTTTGTCTGTTTCAGCTAAGAGGTCTCAGACAGGCAGGCAATCATGGCNCAGCAGGGTCCTTACCTTCCCAGGAAGATGGCTGTGCCCACAGTGAGGAAGCTGTGGTTTCCTCCCTGGAGGGTCCTGTGTATATGAGTCTGAGTCTGAGGTCGGGAG
>LZPO01075966.1:107458-119680 GCA_001675575.1 Neotoma lepida | reverse complement strand
GGGCACTGTTCCTCCCTTCTCATGAAATGTTAGGGACTTCACACTGAGTGAACACTCCCATGATGCCTTTGTGTTCCTGAGTATCTACTGCATGTGTGGCATTGATCAGGGTGGGAGAGGAGTGTGAAGGGGTCTGCATTTCACGTCCATCTCTGGCAGTGGAGAAAGCATCAGATTGGCAGGCAGCAGTTGCCTCCTCGAGTGCCAGTCACATGCCTCGTCGTGTGGGGCTGAGGTTGAACAAACAACTCTCACCCTCAGAAACCCTTGACATACACAGAGAGGCTGAGAGGCATCCATGGTTATATAGTGTGGTGAGTGGTTCATTGGAGGGATGTTAATGTTGGGTAGGAAGGGCATGTGTCAAAGAAAGGCACAGCCCCCTTTGACCCTCAATTTCTCCATAGTCCCAGGGTCTCCTCCTTGCTGGGATTTTCTCTTGGAGGCTGGATGTCTGAAAGCACCACAGAGGCAGAAGTTTCCAGATGCAGATTACGGGTGACACAGGATTTTCTGTCTCCCAGCAGCACTGCCCTTTACTTCCTTTAAAGCCTGTGGAGGCCTGCAAGGCTCCCACCTTTCCCCTCTTGGCTCCCCTCCCTCCTTCCAGGTTGCACAGCCCCAACCTAGTTCTTGTCATATTTCCTACTGGATCGGGTGTTTAATTAAAATCATAATTAAAATTGATCTCCTCATTAGCATGCACCTGCTCTGCCTCTCACATCCTTGCCTTCCATTATCCACTGAAGATGTCAGGACTGACAGGCGAGAGCCAGACCCTAGGCCAGCCCAGCTGTCTGGGGCTGGCCGATGACAACATCTGGACTGTGGTGGAAAGGGCCAAATTTGCAGCCGGACAGCAAACAATTAGCACCAGGCAGCTGTCTGGGGAGAGGCCAGGCCATGAGGTGGCCTGTAGAGAGGGGGCTGTGTGCAGTGGTTCGATTGGAAGCTTAGCTCTCTCTTCATGTTCCTCACCATGCCCCTGCACACATGTGTGTGTGTATACACACATACATGACTCGCAACTAATCTGTGATAAACCAACAGCTCCTTGCCCAGGAGAGGAGGGGAGGGGAGGGCAGAGGAGAATAGAGGAGAGCAGAGAACCCTTGGGGTTTCTGTGAGGATTGGTTTAATTTTTAATTTTACTGCGCTTCAGGGGGCGCCGGTGAGACTAAAGCTAGCTGCAAGGCTCAGTGCTGACCTGCCCTGTTTCCAGTGTGAAGCTGAGTATAAGGAAGGGCCTGGGTGTTGGGCTGCTGAGGACAGTGCTGGTGGCTGTCTGTCCTCTCCTGCTTCACTCTTGGAAAGGGGAGAGAGCCCAGGAGAAGAAAACCAACAGGGATGTAAACTAGTGACCTTTCAGAGTGCAAGTAGAGTAAAATATGCTCACATTGTTGTGTAAACACTTTCCAGAACTTTTTATCTTGAAAAAAACTTGAGAGTTGGTGCCTACTGAACAACTTCCAATTCTTCCCCACTCCCCGGCTCCAGGAACCACTGTCTCACTTTCTGCCTCTATTAATTTGATGACTCAGGTACCTCATACAAGTGTGTGGCGTGATGACTAGCNTATTTTGCTAATGCTTCACCCATCTTCTCTCTCTCCTTACCTCCCTCCCTTCCTTCTTTCCTTCCTCCCTTTTTTTCTCATGGTCCCTTGCTTGCTTTTTTTCAGTGTTGACCCTAGAGCCCAAGGTCTGTGCAGGTTAACACATTGCCGCTGAGTCCAGGAATTTCACTTTTTAGGCCTCATAGTACTCCACTGCATGAATAGCCTCCTTTTTCCTTAGCCATTCCTTTGCTGACAGACAATNGCTTCTACCTCTTGTCAGCCATGAATAATGGGGCTATGAACACACATGGGTTTGCAATTTTTCTTCAAGATCCATTTCGAACTCTCCTCAATACATCCCCAGAAGTAGAATTGCTGAATCCTCTGCTGATTCTATTCTTGGTCTTTCGAGGACCGGCTGCCTTGTTTCCTACAGCAGCAATACTATTCTTCATGCCTACTAGAGGGCGGGGCAGAGGCTCCACTCTCTCAGTGTCCCTGTTCTCATTAGAANCTGTTCTCTCTTCCTGCCCCCCTTTTCTTTATTTGAGTCATCTTAGTGGCAATGGGGTGACAGGTCATTGTGGGTTGCCTATTTTCTTGCTGTTTAGCNATGTGTGGCATCTTCCCACTTGCTATTTCCCCTGATTCTGTGACAGTATTTTGTTAATATTAACCGAAGTCAGATTGGCCTCNCAGTGGGAGTAGGTATCTGGCCAAGGGCAAGTGCTCCAGGCAAGGAAATGTAGGCTTTGGAAACAGAGCTTCCTTCATATCCCATAGCTTTGCCTGTTACTGGTTAACATGGCCCTGTGAAATAACATCTGTTGTGTCTTGAAGGTAAAATGTCCTCCCTAGTGGTTGAACACTTAGTCCCCAAGTGCTGGCCTTGCTTTGGAAGGTGGTGGAACACCCCACCCCACCCCCCAGGAAAGTGGGTCACTCTGAGGTGGGCCTGGAGGCTGACGATCACATTCCTCTTCCTGCCCTATCACTGCTGTCNGATAACAGGTAGTNTACCCAGCCAACTGTTTCATGTCACTGTGTCTGTGCCTCCTCTGCCATTATGGATCATATTCCTCACACTCTAAACAAGTGGTTCTCAACCTGTGGCTTTCAACCCCGTTGGCAAACGTCTTTCTCCAAAAATATTTATGTTACAATTCACAATGTAGCAAAATTACTTGGTCCTAGCAACAAGAAAAGGAAGTAACATCTCTAAGCCTGTTTGCAAACATTTCTTAAAAAGGGATTTATAATGTTCAGCTAAAAAGTTGGTCTGAAGGAAGAAACGAGGCAGTTGACCTTAAAACTTTGTTTGGGGCTGGAGAGATGGCTCAGAGGTTGAGAGCACCGGCTGCTCTTCTAGAGGTCCTGAGTTCAATTCCCAGCAACCATATGGTGGCTCACACCATCTATAATGAGATCTGGTGCCTTCTTCTGGCATGTAGGCAGAACACTGTATGTATAATAAATATTTTTTTAAAAAAACTTTGTTTGTCTTCCTTGTTAATTCATGATTTTGATATAATCCCACAAATGGCAAGAACACCGAGACTTACCTGGTGTATCTACTGAGCACGTTCTTTGTGGNAGACTGTATGCCCAGGGTGCGGAAGCTTGGACATGCAACACATGGGCCCCGCACAGGCAAAGTCTGGGGAGGGACAAGTAAATGCTGGTCAGAGCAAGGAGGGGCACCTGTAGCTGACACCACTTGAGCTAGCTTATCAAGCAAGCCAAGAGGAATGCCTTGGATTAGGAGGGAAAGCCTTGATTGACAGGACCTGCATCCCCTACCCAATGGGGCCTTAGGGTTTGAACAAGTCAGTGGAAGGATGGAAGTTGCCGGAATATCCATGGGGATTCTCCAAGGGAACAAAGCCCCTTCACTCAGAGGAACTCCTTCCTCTGAGCTATGAACAGTCCCTCTGCTGCAGCTGAAGTTTGTTTTCTCTTCTGTAGTCTTCTGGGAAGGAGAGATGCTAATTACCCTCCTCCATTACCTGTCATTGATTTGGAGCGGAGCACTGCCATGGTTGGGGCTTCCTTCCTCTCCAGCGTACTTCCTCCTGGGTGTGCTAACAAGGGCTTAACCAGAGTCCAGTNAGCTCCAGGGTAGCCTTAGCTTACGATGTTTCTTTAAAGTTTGTCTTTCTACTCCTCCCCCAGACTNCCTCCTTCCCTCTCNCTCTCCAGTGTTTGCCCTTGGGGGCTCATGGTAGATGACTCCCCAAATCCTGCCTATGTGTGCTCACCTCTGCTTCTCTCTGGAGCAGCCAGTAGGCAGCCTGGAAGCTTTAGGGAAGCCAGGTCAAGTGCAGATGATGTGGGAGCCAGAGCCAGGGGGAGGCTGCTGTCCACCAGGGAGGTGATTAGCTTCTCAGTGCCTCTCATAATAATCTGTGAGGTTAACAAACAGCAGAGAATGAGGCTTGTGGAGGCGTAGGCCTGGCTGTCCCTATCCTGGTTAAGGTGAGGGAGGGGCGGGGCCCTTGTTAATTGTCACCCAGCTCATCTGCAGCAGGAGGCGGCGCCAAAGATCAGCCAGGAGACTGGAGGGGCTGAGGGCCTGTTTTGCTTCTGGACCTTGGGACTCAACTTGTGAGAAAACCCTGGAACTTTAAAACTCAGCTTATTCATCGATTGGTATTGATCGCCTACAATGTGGTCTAGAGAACACTCAAGGCAGTCCTGAATTTGTCTTTGAAAATATATGAAATGAGCAAAACAAAACAAAACAAAACAAAAAGACAACAAAAACTAAAATGAACAAGACAAAAACCCTTTATACTTATCTCATTAGAACTCCCCCATAAAGACACACAAGCGTGTGCACACACTTGCCTACTTGGTTCTGGGCCCCACTCCCTAAGTTGGGCACTGCAAATACTTATCATATTGGATTAAATGGAAATTAGAAAGAGGGAACATGGTTGTTCTCACTATGGCTGTCTTAGCCCCTCTGATGCTTGGTCCTGTACCTGCCTAGAAAGTTCGGGGTCACAGAGGTGAGTCTGAAGGGGACCTACCTAAGCAAACACAAAATCTGTGGGAGAGACTAGGGAGAGCTTGCATGGGCCACTGAAGTCAGAGAGAAAGCTTTGGGTAGATGCTGGAGCAAGCACCCTGACTAACACTACACAAAACAGCCACACCAAGCTTCACCAGGGAACAGGAACTCAGTGGACAGGCCAGGAAGATCATAGCTGGGCATGCAAGCTACCATCATTGCAGGCAAATCTTGAACCCTCAGTTCTCTGAGTTTACCTCTCATGGACTAGGAGCAAATTTTTCTGGTGGATTATAAGTTAAAGACCTCACAGAGGCCCTAGAAATAAGAAGCCAGACGGGGAAGGCAGGAAAGAAGTTTAGAACTTCCTTCTAACAGGTAGAAGTGTCTTACACAGAGAATCTCGGCTATGCTCAGCCTAATTGTCCATTGTGTTTGGGCAGGGCATGGGGACAGCAATCCTGGGTGATTGGCCGTGGGTTGTGCACTGGCTTTGATCTACCTTAGTTCTGCAGCTGCTTAGAATTTCCCTTCATCTCTCCCTCCACACCCCTGTCCCCCACTTGCTGTCTGCAATGCCTGGAACCCCCACCCCTTCCCCAAGTTCCGGAGCCTAACATCTGGGAGTGCTACTCTGTGGCATTGAGGATAGTGGTGGCTCCATAAAATAATAATGATAAAATAACGAATAAATGAATTATCATTTATTGCATTCCTAGCATGAGCCAGGAAGGACCCCAAGTTAAGCACTTCGCAGNAGTGTTGTGCAGTCCGTTGAACAAGCTCATGGAGGAGAGTGTAATAGTTTTTCTGAGCCCTGACTGTGGGTGAGGAATCCGAGGCTCAGAGGGACAGGACCATTTGTCCAAGGTCACTTAGATGTCAAGTTGCTTGGGGAGTGGTGTTGGNACTCTGGCCATTCATTCCTACAAATATTGGAGGGAGCTAGGACAGTCAAATAGCCAAGCCTCTCCTTTCTCCTGCTTCCCATAAGTTCAGGATGCGTAGCCTGGGTTTATCGTTCCCTGAGCCCTTCCTCTAGCCGAGTGGTTCTCAACCTGTGGGGTGCGACCCCTTGGTGTCACGACCCTTTCACAGGGGTCACATATCAGATATCCTGCATATCAGATATATACGTTATGATTCATAATAGTAGCAAAAGTATAGTTATGAAGTATCAATGAACTAATTTCATGGTTGGAGGTCACCACCACATGAGGAACTGTACTAAAGGGTCACGGTGTTAGGAAGGTTGAGAACCACTGCTCTAGCCCATGAGTCCATCCTAAGGTGATAACCAAAGACCCACCAGTTTCATTATAAAAAGAAGACATCAGAGGAAGTCTTATTTTCTGGGAGAGAAAGAGAGAGAGAGAGAGAGAGAGAGAGAGAGAGAGATTTTCAGAAAGCTCTTCCAAGTCTTTCAGAATGCTATGTTTCTTCTACAACTGACTCCAAAATGAGGAGTCTAGAAAGATCTCTTGTCCACACAGATGGGGTTTGAAGTGACACCTTGAACACAGTCATGACGACTGCATGCTCAANGCTGTTCTGAGTGCCGGATTGCACTGGGCCCTTCAGTTCTCACAGCAGTTCCACAGGTCTGAGTCCTCCCATTCAACTGGAGGCANAGAAAGATGGAGGCACGCATTGGGTGCTATGGCTTGTAAGTCCTGGAGGTGAGACACAACTTGGGGGCCACTGCTAACACTCTTACCTGTCACTACTGGAAACTGGGGACATTTNCAAGTGAGTGTGTGTGTTTTGCTTTCATTTCTTTCTTTCTTTCCTGGCAAGCTGGCCTAGGAAAGTTTCAACTGTGAATAGCGTAGTTCTACAATCCGAGCTCCAAACGGCTGATGTAATAATGAGCATAGCTGGGGCCTGCCTGCCTTGTGTTCCCTTAGCACCCAAACAAAGGACACGCTCCATGGGTGTTAGGTGGGTGGTTGATGATTGATTTCTTTTTGGCTGCAGGAAGCTCTGCTGGCTTCCACAGCCTCTGAGGTTGGAGAAAGGAAGGAGGGGTGATGGTGTGTGTGAGTTGATAACCCTACCCCTACCAACGCCGCCGCCACCGCCGCCGCCGCCGCCGCCGTGAGTAGCTCAGTCCCTGTGTGCATGCCATATCTGTGCATTGGCTAGATTCTTCAGGCAGGCACTATGGGAACCTGTTCTCTACCTTCTAGGCCTGTTGTGAGTTGGTGCTTGACGGACCTCAGAGACAGAGTGAGCAAGCCTGAGGAAAGTTGACTTCTGTGCCCAATGGGGAAGGTTGGCCTGGATGTGAGGAGAGACACCAGTTTACTCTAACCAGCCTTTGGGACTAAGGAGCCCAGAACTGCAGCTACCTGTCAGGGTACTTTGTCCCCTAGATCCTGGACAGGAGTGGAGGGGAGAGAGGGTGCAGGGGTGAGTGGGAAGGTGGGGAGGGGAGGAGGGAGAACCTCAAGAAGAGAGGGGAAGGTACACAGAATGGAGGCGTGCAGGGAAATAAAGGATCTATTTTTTTTCCCATTTGTTCTCAGCAAACATTTGTCATTTAATTTCTTCCTAATTACACAATTACGTAATTATGTAGTATTAGTAAAATAAAGCCTAAAGACGTTTGAGTAAAGAATTACTTAAGTAAATAATGTCTGACTGAAGTAATTATTTCCTGGGTTTTCTATTTTAAAGCAGAATTGAATGAAATCAGCTCCAGTTTTGTAGCTGGAGCTCAGTGGGGGGTGGGGGCTACACAGTCAGGGGGCAGGCAGAGGTCCTTGTAGCTCCTTGAGTTCCCTGTGGCTCCTTGCATTGGGAGACCTTGCTCACGCTGTAGATGGCAGAGCCCTGTTATGGTCCATGTGGCTTGGGAATTGGAATCTCTTTGAGCCTCCCTCAGCACTCAGAAANAGCAGGTCCTGTTTCTGGGGAGGATGAGGAAAACACTGGGAGGAAGTGAATGTCCAGTTACCAAGGGCTGCACATCTGCCACACAAGGTTATAAAGAGGCGGCTGCATGAAGCTATCAGGCCTAGAAAGAGGTCGTGTAGCGACATCCAATGACATCCAATCAGGTGTCTAGGAAGTGGGTGGTAACACAAGGATGGGTGGACAGGAAGAATGACCTCAGGACTGTGTTGTGAATTGAAGACATAGTGGCTCTGGGGTCAGCATGTTCCTCCTGGACCAGGGTGCTGCTGTAGATTTCCTTGTGGTTATCATAACCACCAAAGTCCTGAGAACATGAGGGTGGAGCCTGGGCTATCCGGTGGTCTGGTGCGTGGTCGTGATAGAGGAGAAGGACCACTCTACCCAGCACTATCTGGCCAGCTGGGATTACTGGGCCCTTGCATGGGTACTGCTGCCGCAATATTGTTGACCCTCCTGCCCTTATATAGGAGTCCTTCCTCACACTGCAGAATCCGTGACGAGTTAACTCAGTGGTACTTTATAGAAGGTGCTTCCTATGGAACCAGCCTGATCTCTACTCCCTAAATAATTCCCATTATTTCTNCTTCCTCAGTGCATGGTTATCCTACTTTAAAAAAATAAAATCTGGGTTCCCAGTCTCTCATTCTCTGAAATCCTTCTATGTGGCTCAAGCCAGGATAACTAGCTCATCTCTAGGCTCAGCGAAGGTGTATGTTTTTACCTGAAGGATGTCTCGTGTTTCCTGAGGCACTGTGTTCCCTGTGTGGTCCTGTGACGTTCTAGTTCTTCTTGTCACTGTGAGAAAATGCTGACCAAAAGCAACTTAGGGAAGAAAAGGGTTTATTTCAGCTTACCGCTCACAGGTTACAGTCTGTCATCAAGGGAAGTCAAGGCAGGAACTCCAGGCAGGAACCAAAGTGGACAGCACAGAGGACTGTGCTTGCTTCTATGGCTCCCTGGGCTTGTTTTTTTTTTTTTAATACAACGCAGAACCACCTGCCTAGGGGCAGCACTTCTCATGGTGAGCTAGGCCCTCCTACAATTAACAATCCAGAAAGTGTCTCACAAACAAACTACCACAGGGCAGTTTGATGGAGGCAATTCCTCAGTTGAGGATCCCTCTCCCAGGTGTCTTTAGTTTGTGTCAAGTTGATAAAAATCCTGACTGGCATATGGGGAATCCTCAGCTGAGTCTCTGGTCTTCAGTAGTCATGGTGGAGATGATGCTGGCCAGGGTTGCCAGCCTCTGAGAGTGAAGGAGAGAGGAAGGCAGTGCAGACAGGCTGTCAGAGAAGTGAGTGAACTCAGTCTCTTCCCCATAGGTGTGACTTAGGGCTTTGGGCACTTCCTGAACCCAGCATCCTTTGGGAACATGTAGAAAGCTCCTGGAAATTCACTGGTGTCTTGGGAGAAAGTTGAAAGGAATTCTGCTAACATAGCTCTAAACCTACCAGGTGTGGTAAAAAGATCAACTCTTTTTGTGGGGATTTATCCCTTCTTTCTGAACTAACAAATGACTGACAATACTTAGTAAAACCAAAGATACGATTTCCTGAAACCCTTATACTCCACTCTTAGGCACATACTCAGGTACAGGAGACTTTCCTCTAGATACACAGGGGGCTATGGAATCAGGAGTGAGGTTTGTAAAGGAAACAACCTAAATTTCCATCCATAGGAAAACGGATAAAAAATGTCATTTTTTTATTCAATGGAATCCTTTTTAAAAATGTTTNTTTTATTTTCTGCGTATGAGTGTTTTGTCTGCATGTNTATTTATGCACTCCATATGTACCTGGGNCTTAGGGAGGCTAGAAGAGGGTNCCAGATGCCCTGGAACTAGAGTTACAGGTGTTTCTGACCCNCATGTGGATGCTGGGAATTGAACCTGTGTCCTCTGAAAGAGCANTAAGTGCTCTTAACCTCTGCGCCATCTCTGCAGCCCTTCAATGGAATCCCTGACAGTAATAAAAGTAAGTGGAGTAGAGCTATAGAGTATACCTACAGATGCCAACCTATGTGAATCTGACAAATGCAATAGGGATCTGGAAAGCAAGTTAACAGAAGAATAGTGTATCTGCACTCATAAAAACTGCACTTGGGCTGGGAAGATGGGCTCAATGGGTAAAAGTGTTTGCTTCCAGGCCTGATGACTGGAGGAGGGCAGTCCTTGGAACCTACCTGGTACAAGGAGAGAACTGACTCCTGCAAGTTGTCATCTGAACCCAATATATGCACCATGCATAGTACATGTGCACACACGTACATGCACATACAATATAATATAAATTTCAACTGTTTCTGAGTATTTCTTAAAAACTGTGCACCATGAAAAAACACACCACAGAGTATTTATGGCTAATACAGAGGGATATAAACACCAAATTCAAGATGGTCAAATTCAGAAAAATGGAAAGAGTAGGCCAGAGGTGGGGCTGGGAGGGGAGAGTGTGCAATACCTGGGTATCAGACTCTATACATAATGGTTNATTTCTCATGCTGTGTGGTAGATGCAAGGATATTTGCCATATTCCTTAAATTTTTTGAATTATTAAAATAGTTGATAAGAAATAAAATTATAAAACACCAAATGACAATTAAGCTTTCCTTCTGTATTTCCTAGAAGGATCATAATGTGGTGTGTGTGTGTGTGTGTGTGTGGTGGTGGGGGAATGGCACCTGGAGCAAGGGGGCTGGAGAAAACTTCAAAGAAACAGGCCACAGCTGGTGCCTAGGAAGTTCTCCGGGTTCAAAACTTCCTCAATGAAATTCCTCTCTTCACATACTATTTGCCTATGCAAGAAGCTAAATATTCATTGAGCAATTAGCCAGTTCAGATTTGTGGTATGAAAAGACAATTCCTTCTAATTATAGGATGTCAGTTAAAAGATGCCACACTAGGATGCCATTCACTGCCAAGAGAGCTTTAATAAATTCTTGCTGTGATTTAGATTCACAAAGGTAAAAAAAAAAAAGACACCATTATTTTTTATAATTAAATATTTACCAGAGATGAGAAGATAAGTCACACTAATGTTTTAGGCTAATCAAAAGCTCTGCCTTTAAAAGGTCCCAGCAAAGATACTGTTGTTTTCATGACTCCACTGCCAGGAACGGGGATTTTTCTGGGCCAATGCCAGTATCATGGGAGATTTCCCTGAATGTCTGAATCCCCTGTGGCCAGTCCTGACTTCAGAGCTTCCATCTCTCCTGGAGGGTCATTAAATGTATACTGCCTTTCATGCTTCGTACATGAAGCATTTGTACATCGTTCTGCTGTGGACTTTGTCTTTCTCTCCTTGTATTCTCAGTTTCCTAAATATAGAGCTAGGTCTATTTTGCGGGGTGGGGATGGGAGCCAGGGAAGTATATATGAGGGTCATCTCAGCAGCATCCTTATCTGAGTGCTGGCTGGTGTGTAGAATCTACATCTTATCTGGAGTCCAGCTATGGTCCTTCAGGGTGAGACTTTGGCCAACTTACCTTCTTGGCATCAATTCTCCTAGTGTCTCACTGGGTGGGAACCATCTTGTCTCCCCTTTCCTCCTGGATTTGCCCATCACACACTCCTGAATCACAGACCCTTTAGTTTGNATTTCATGCANGGTGTATACATCTAAGAATNTATCCAGAATTTAAAAAGCCAGAACTAAGACACTCACATGGATTCCTCTATGGTTAAGGATGCTATAGAACAGGGCTGTNCAACTTTTTGATATTGTGATGACATTGTTACCCACAAATGTGGGTGGCGTCCATTGCTATTCCAGGATGTGGGCAACTACCTCAAGTTGGACTTACATGCATAGAGTAAGATCTTGAGAAATTCCCAGATTTTGCTGCATTTGACTCTCCTGTGTTTTTCCCTGAATCAGTACTTAAACACTTAAACAGAAAATTGTAGCTTATGAATAGCAGAACACAAAATAGGATATGTATATATGCAATAGAGGAATAGAGGTTGCTATGTGGGACTGGGCAGCAGTCCGTGGGGTCAGGCTCCTAAATTGTTCTTTCTCCATCCACAACGCACAGTTCCCACCTTCAATTATTTCATGTACCAACATTCCTTATACTAGGCAGCTAGAAGCACAAAAGGAAGGAAAAGGACAGGTTCGTTCTGNATGTAGCTAAGTCTGTTTATATCTCATTGGCCAGNGCTTGGTCAGGTGGCTATGCCTCACTNCAGGGAAAGCTGGGGAATGTAGTCTTTGAGCTGAGAACCATTGTTGTACTGAATAAAATGATACTGTCTTTAGGATAAAAGAACAAATACAAGATACATTGACTGGTAATACATTGGCTGGGGTGTGTCCTAAGTCATTTACAGGGAAGGTGCTGGTATCTAATGGAACACTTGCATTTCTTGTTTGACTGTAGAAAATAATAGGAATTCTGTAAAAATAATAATAATAATAATAATAATAATAATAATAATAATAATAAGAGCAAGTTATTTACAACCAGCATTTGTCCTGCTCTTCCTTGGACCCTTCAAGAGCTTTCTGTCATACTGGGCTTCGGAAATAGACTTCTTGGGTTTCTGTCACCTTTTTCAGCATCCTCAGCTCACTCACAGAATGGCATTAGGACCAGATAAAGAGGTACCTACCAGATCTGTGGGCTACATGGAGACGTTACACAGGACATGACCTTCTGTATAAGCTCACTTGCAGAACCCCGTAGCATGTTGCCATCTTGCCCTTTGATCTGCGTTAGCTGCAGCTTCTTC
>LZPO01075966.1:41766-106828 GCA_001675575.1 Neotoma lepida | reverse complement strand
GTGGAGGGAAAGGTGAGGGAGAGCCCTGGGGCTTCCTTTACAAAGACACTAATACCATTTGTGAGGGCTTTGATCTCATGACCTAATCATCTCCCAGAGACCCCACCTCTGAATATATCGCCCTAGGGGTTAAGNGTTTCAACTGACAGATTTTGAGTAAAANATACAAATTCAGTCCAGCATCTAGTAACTGCCTAGAAACAGATTNAACCNCCANACACCAGNCCAGGGAGGCTGGAGGAAGTCAGGGCTGATCACGGAGAACATACAAGGGCAGGTCATTGTGGTTAGTTGACAGACATTTGAGAAGCATTTCATGCTGAGTCTATGGGCAAAAATACTTCCCTATGAGCTAATTTTATTGCTACAATGAACCTCATCTCTCCGAGTCAGAAGGTCATCTTCTGCAGCCGTCNTGTGGCTGGGAATGAGAGAACACCAGAATCAATGGGCCTCCAGAGGTAATTTTATATACCTCTTGCCTCGATTCCATTAAATCCAATTGATTAATAGCTAACAATTATTGAGCGCTCATTATCTGCAAGCACCATTTGAAGAGTATTATCTGCAAAACCCTCCCAAACACCCTCTGAGTTTGTTTTTATTCCAGTTTAATGGATGGAAAAACTAAGGCCCAGGTCACCTGTCAAGTTGACAGAGCTGAGATACAAATTCAGTTTTGGACTGAACACTAAGCCCANCTTCTTATTCCCCACAATCTATGACCTTCTGTGCTGTGTTGGAGTCCACAGNGGCCTGGAGCCACAGGCTACCTACTGGATGCTACTTCAGACCGGCTCAGTTTCTGTATGTGTGTGTATGAGAGTATTTGTGTGTGTGCATATTTGTGCATGCATGTATGTATGTGTTTATGTGCATGTCCATGTATGTGCATAGGTTTTGTTTGTTTTGTGTGTGTGTGTGTGTGTGTCTGGAGGTCAGAGATTAGCCCCAGGTGTCATTCCTCAGGGGCCATCCACCTTGTTTTTTGACTCAGGGTCTCTCACTGGAACCCAGGGCTCAGCAATCTGACTAGGGATCTACCTGTCTCTATCCCCGAGTGCTGGGTTACAAGTGTGTGNCTGGTTCTTCATGTTGAGGGCTGGAGGTTGAAGTCAGGCTCTCATGCTTGCATAGCAAGCTCTTTACTGACTGAGCCATCTCCCTCACTCCCCAGCTCAGTCTTGGAGGTGGCCCTGACCATCTAGTAGAAAGCCCCAATGTGTTAATGAGCCCCAATGTGTCATCACCCAGAGGTAATACNGGCTGAGCCCATGGAAATGTAATGCAAGCTACATTTATATTGTACATATTCTAGTAGACACATTAAAAATAAANGGAAACAGGTATTGTAACAAGGCTATCCACATAAAATATTTAAAGAATTACATCACACTAGTACATTGGTGCTTAGAACAAAATTACTCCAAGTCAATCCACTGACACCAACATGGTCAGTGACTTTTGATCTGTTTTTAATATTAGAAATGACACTTCCTCCTGACACACGTATTAGCACACAACAGTACTATCTTCTGTGCTCCTNTAGTTAAAGTAAAATGCAGCACTAACTAGCTAAGCAATGAAGTGTCTAACGCAAAAAGATGTCACATACTGCTTTCATTTTGAAATTTGAATAAAAAAAAATTGGATCCTCGGTGGCTTCGGCCACACTTTATGTGCTCAGTATTTGCCTGTGATTGGCAGCTGCTGTGTCTTAAAGTGAGAGTCTTCATGGTGGGAATTGGCTTTACACATTCCATGCAGAGAGGGGATGGCTAGGCTAGAAGGGAAGGTCTGTGTAGAGAAGGTGCGGAGACAGCAGAGTGGAGGGGGCCACGGACAAGGGAAATGGTGACTCAGACAGGGAGGGTGGTCTCTAAGGAGCACCACCTGGATTACCAGACAGAATGGGNGCCAGTGAGATGGACCAGAGGCAGGAGAACCTCACTCATGAGCGAAAGCAGACAAAGCTCTAAATTACAGTGAGGACTGAGAGCAAAGGAAAGGACCTAACTGCAGAGTGTAGGGAGGATGTCTGTGAGTCGGTGGAGGACGTGCAGAAGGGAACAAGCTAGAGGAGAGGGTTGAGCATGAGGCTAGGTTTATGGAACCTAGAACAACAGAAAATGCTAATGCCCAGGTGGGAAGAATGAAGGCGCTGGAGAGGGGGGCAATGGAAGAGGGTCATTTCGCAGGGACTGGGTTCATGGTGAGCTCTCCCTTGGCCTTCCACTGCCTCCTGACTTCTATCTCCTGCTCCTCCTCCTCCTCCACATCCTCCTTTTCCTCCTCCTCTTGAGGAAAATTCTATGAATGGAGCACCTGCCATTCGCCAGAGACCTCTAATTTAATGGGTGTTTTCCAGGCCCCGGGAAGCATCAAGGAGCAGCCATGAGACCTTCTTCATCAAAAATACTCGTCCTTTTGCTGTATCTGGAATTCCTGTAGGAATTTGGCTTGACTGAGGGAGCCCAGACATCTGGAGGNAACAAGGGTAAATACAGTTTACATCTGTTGGCAGCACGGTTTGGAACACTAGAGACTTCTATCCCACGGTAAGGAAAGTGAGACCCAGAGCAATAGAGCAACTTGTCAGTTACACAAATGGAGGGGCACGGTTTGATTCGCGCAGGCGCACTGAACCTGGCTAGGTAAAGCATGACCATGACCTTCCCTTTCATGAGGGTACTTTACCTCTCCAGATCTCCTTGAAGGGCAAGCTCTTCCCAGAGTGGACAGTTCTCACGACATGGTCTAAAGCAATGGTTCTCAACCTGTGGGTTGTGATCTCTTGGAGTTGGAATAACCTTTTGCAGGGGTCACCTAAGACCATTGGGAAAACACAGATATTTACATTATGATTCATAACAGTAGCAAAATTATGGTTATGAGGTAGCAACGAAGATGATNTTATGGTTGTGGGGTCACCACAGCATGAGAAACTATATTAAAGGGTCACAGCATCTGGAAGGTTGAGAACCATTGCACTAGAGGCTTTTCCTTCTGCCATGGTGACATGGTGGGATCAGTGGATCAACGGGACTGAAGAGCTTGTGGGAGACAAAGGGACTGACTCCCTTCCCCCACCCCCACCCCATAGACGGAGCAGCAGGAGGTGGGGGGGAGGGGGCGGTGGAGGGGGTGGACACCCTCTTGACACATCTCTCTTCATTGTTTATTTGAGTCACTGCTTTGGGGGATCTGCTTTTTCACTCTGAGTTCCAGGCTTAGCAGGTAGTATTCTAATACAGGCACCCCCTGGCAAGTATGTCCCAGAGAAAGGTCCTCACATGAAATAGGAGCTGGGGGCAGGGAGGGAGGTGATGGAGAGAAGGAGATGGGAAATACCGCATTGCCGTGTACCACCGCTCAGGGATTTACTCCAGGCTTTGAGAGCCAAGTGAATATTGCTTATTCATGTGCAATCTAATCCTCCCCTCGGCCCAGAGGCTGAGGGCAGCAGGAGGAACTGATTGTAGGGGGCAAGGCGACAGCTTGTTCCTGAACAGGAGCTTCGAATGTTCGGTTAGAAATAAAACTATTCGCTAACNTGGCCTGGATTGATGGGAGGGCAGCAATAGGGAGGGCGTTAGTGGTGAGTAGAGGTGGGCTGGTGATGGAACCCAGGATTCCTTGGTAGAGGGAAGAAGTGGTTCCCAGTCTGTAGCTCCAGAGGCCTTTTCTCCCATGCCCCCTTTGGGAAGACACAGAGCTGGAGATGGCTGTACACTCCCGGGCAAAGAACATCTTAATAACTCACTCCTGGAGTGANGGATTCTCAGAGGAGGGGGAGCTATGGCTTGACCACCCCAAAGCTCCACTCGCCAACATGATCACTCACAGAAGGGCGTGGGAAGATTTCCCAACTGTGGCTAACCGGGTCTGTTGAAGACCTGAAAACGGCCACTTGGGACTACTTTNATGCTCCGCTCTCGGCTTAGAAGCAAATGGCTGAGACCTGGACAGGGATCAAACAAATGTGCTAGGAACGGCATGGCAGGCACAGATCTGCTGTTACTCCCCACTGAGGGCCCAGCTTGCTCCCCTCCAGCCACACAGGAGGGGGACATCAGAGAGGGCTGCAGCTGGCCTGGGTTTGGGGAACAGTTCCAGTACACAGACATCATGGAGTGGCAGGCTGTCACCTCTGTAGGACACAGTGATTAAGCAAGAGAGAACAAGCAGTCCATTCTTTGACCCCGTGGAGGCTAAGGGGCTTGTGGCCAGAGGCTTGCTCTGTCCCCACAGGAGCCTTTAGTAGGATAGATGCCGAGAGCCCTGTTTGTTCCAGGGGAGGGAAGGACCCCCTAGAATCACTGAGCAAATAAGAAGGTGCCTCTCACCATTATTTTTCTTCACCTCCAGCCAAAGGATTAACCCGATGTGGTTTTGTTTCCATCAAAAGCCACTCGGTTGGAGTTGGGGAAATGGCTCAGTTGGTACAGTGCTTGCTGTGCAAATAATACAAGGACCCAAGTTCAATCCCCAGAACCTGTGTAAAAAGAGCCAGGCAGGCATGCCTGGCTCATTCTTGTCATGCCAGCACTGGGGAGAAACACCTTGAGTCTGTTAGCCAGCCAGCCTAGCCTAACTGGCAAGTCCTAGGTAAAATGGAGAGATCTTGGTTCAAAAAACAACGTGAGTAAGCTCTTGAGGAACAACACCCAAGCTTGACCTCTGGCCTCTCTGTGCACATGAACATGTGTGCATGAGCACTTGCACACACATGTGGTCCCAATGCCCCTTCCCACACGCAAGTGCACATTCACACATACATGTATGCACACACAAAGTTGGTGTAGGGCTGGTATCCTATGGTTATCTAAGCATGGAAAAGACGAGCTGCCATTTTTTTCAGAGCAGAGGGTGTAATATTCATGTCTGTTCTCATTGCTTAAGAAAGCATGGATCACNTTCAATANCCCGACAGTCCTTGGTGCATCAATGCAATTGCGCTTTACCTTGGCTGAGAGTCACAGTATAGACACTCTCAGAGACAGAGAGGGCCTNGAAGGACATGTAGTTCAAACCTCTCCTTTCGCATAGGAAGAAGAAGTCTAGAAAGACAGCATCAGGCTGTTCCAGGTTACTTAGCTCTCACATGTAGCTAGTGCATGCTTGATCTGGGCTTTGGGAACTCTGACTCTAGGCCTCAGCTCTTTCTCCTGCTCTGAGCACCCCTCTTCTGGCCTCACTCCTACCCATAAACACAGTTCTCAGGATCAAAGACTCTTGCAACTCCTACCCAAAATAAACACAGG
Source organism: Neotoma lepida (assembly GCA_001675575.1). Lineage (NCBI taxonomy): Eukaryota > Metazoa > Chordata > Mammalia > Rodentia > Cricetidae > Neotoma > Neotoma lepida. Next base: position 101,564 of record LZPO01075966.1, on the reverse strand, counting down.
GCATTTCACAGCAGCTGTGTGTTACTTAAGGTCAATTCTGGGTGAATTATTAATTTGCTGATGACTTTATTGGCTGGATGTTGCTAGCTCATTTCATGTCAACTTGAAACAAGTGAGAGTCATCAGAGAGGAGGGAGCCTCAATTGAAAACAAAGTCTCAGTAAGAGCTGGCTATAGGCAAGCCTGTAGGGCATTTTCTTAATTAGTGATTGATGTGGGGTGGCAAAGGCAGCCCTTTGTGGGTGGTACCATCCCTGGGCCAATGGTCCTGGGTTCAATAAGAAAGCAGGCTGAGCAAGCCACGAGGAGCAAGCTAGTAAGCAGCACTCCTCCAAGGCCTCTGCATCAGCTCCTTCCTTCAGGATCCTGCCCTGCTTGAGTTTCCTGACTTCTTTTGATGATGAACTGTGATGTGAACGTGNAAGCTGAATTAAACCCTTTCCTCCCCAAGTTGCTTTAGTCATGGTGTTTCATCACAGCACTAGGAACTGTAACTAAGACACTGGCCCATGGCAGGTGAGCATGGGAAAAAACAAACAGTAAACCGAGTAGGCGAGCAGCAAGAGGACACCAGTACCGAAACAACAGCANGCAGTTTGCNAACAGTAAGTTGTCCTAGAACGTTCTAGGTTGCAGTGTTCCTAGATTCACTTTGTATGTGAGGCAACTAAAGCTGAGAGGTGGAACAATTTTCCTAAAGCTACAAAGCCCNGCAGCATCCGAGTGAGAGAAATGGGATTTGAACCCTAGTGTATCTGGCACCCAAACTACACATCTCTAACTCCAGGCTAATCCCCAGCTCAGAGGAAGGCATTAGCAATTCCATTCTGATCAGGAAGGGGACGTGCAGTTCAGCAGAATGCATTCCTTCCTACGCTGGGGGCAAACAATGGCTTCTGTTGGTATGTGGTGGCTTGAATGACAATGGCCTCCATAGGCTCGTATATTTGAATGCTTGGTTCCCTGTTGGTGAACTGTTCAAGAAAGATTGGGAGGTGAGGTCTCCTTAGAGGAGGAGTGTCGGGGTGTCGCTGGGGATAGGCTTTGAGATAAAGAAGCCATGGCATTTCCAGTTAGCTCCCCCTGCTTCCTTGTTTATGGACCAAGATTAAGCTCTCAGCTCCAGCTCCAGCTCCATGCCTGCCAGTTGCCATGCTCCTCATCATGATGGTCATGATTGCTGACCCTCTGGAACCCTGAACCTCAAATTAAAGGCCTTCTTTTATAAGTTGCCTTAGTCATAATGTTTTATCCCAGTAACAGAAAAGTAGCTAAGACATGCCAGTGGTGTAAAATGCCTCTATTTTAACAGAGGGCCATTTCCTAAACCACTGCTCTTTTTCTCGGCTGAAAGTCATAATTATAGACTCTTCGAGACAGAAGGGACCATGACAGGCATGTAGTTCTAGCCCTTCTTTATACAAAAAGAGATAGAGAAGAGGAATTGGGCTGTTGGAGTCAGTCAGCTATCACACACAACTNGTGCATGGCTGAGCTTGTACTTCAAGAGTTCTGACTCAAGGCCCAAGCTCTCCCACTACTCCAGGCGCTCACATGTCTATCTTAGGTTTCTTCCTGCCGTGAACAATACATAGCAGCTTACAATCTCACTTGATCTAAAGATGGACCTCTTCTCACCCTGGTTCTCCCCTCTCCCCACTTCTTCTTCTTCCTAATAGTTGGTCATATGATTTGGTTACGCTGGAGCAAGGAAGGTGCTGAGGTTTGAGTCGGGCTTAGTTATGCTACCACATAGGTTCATGTGGTAAAAGTCGTGATCTTGGGAGATGATGAAACTGATAGACCCCAGACTCAAGGTACTACCTTCTCAGGAGGGCGCTCCAAGAACTCAGACTCCAGACTCCAGTTGATGCAAAAGCAAGAGGATGTATTCAGCAATTGTACAATTGGGCATCTCTACTCCACAGAGCAAGAGAAGCCCCGAACTGCAATCACACACAGTTTTTAAAGGCAAAACCCACAAAATTACAGTTTTCATACAGATCTATCTTTGATTGGTTCGTGTCTAGGGACTTTCCACAAAGTTTGGCTTAATCATAGGGTGGGTGCTCATCACCATGGAGACTTGGGTTGGGACATTCCAGAGCCAAGTAATCATTATCACCTGAATGTCTTGTGACATCCTGTGACATCCTGTGGTCAAGCAATTGAGGTTCTTCCCGAGAACTTTGGAGGGGTTTACACAAGGTCACAGTGACTTTCCCTGGAACTCCTGTAATTGCCCTAACTACAGTTGAGCAATTATCTCTTTACCAGAAACCTCCGGCTGTGGTGGAGCAGCGGCTGGGCAGCGTATCTTAACAGAAATCTTGACCTCCATTAAACAATAGTTTAGCAATTCTGCTCTGGTTTTAGCTTCTCGACCCTAAGGGAGGGGGTTTCAGGCCTAAAGAGTATGGGGGTTTCAGGCCTAAGGAAAGTTGGGGTCTTACAAAACAGTTATGAGGTGAGGGCTAGAGGGAGGTCTTTAGGTCTTTGGGGGTATGTGCCAGTGTTCTTGTCCATGTCCCTGTGTTCTCATCCAATCCCTTGTATTCTCAAGAGGGAGATGTTGTAAAATGAGCAAGCCCAACCCTATCCAGTTCTCTGTTTTCCACTTGGGGTATGATTGCTTGTGGAACACTACCACCACTGCAATCTACCATGAGGTATCAGAGACAATGTCAGCCCTTGCCACAGAACTCCTGTATATCAGTCATCTTTTCTCATCACTATGACTAAACACATCACCTTCAAGAGAAAGCAGAGACAGGAGAGGAAGTGGGAGTAAAGTAGGCTATAACCTCAGGGCCTACCCCCCCCCCACATCTACTTCCTCCAGCTAAGCTCCACTTCTTAAAGGTCCCACAACTTCCCCTAACAGCACCACCATCTGGAGACGGTGTTCAATTACAGAAGCCTGTGGGNTTGGTTTCACATTCAAACCGTAACAGTGTTTGGACTTTGAACTTACAAATCCATCAGCTCAATAAACTTCCTCCTAGATAGTTTTTATCGGATATTCTGTTAGCCAAACAAAAATGCTGACTCTTATAAAAGGGAGCATTTCCTCACTTTCTGAACTTGGAAGACACTAATTGNTAGAATTCCTGGCCACTCCCCCAGCTACATGACCGCACATGTGCTGTGTAGTAGCCAAGCAAGAGGCTTAGTCATTCCAGGGCCTTACGTCCTATGTAATCCATGTGTTGCGTGATTATGCAATTTGCGTGCAGTGTGATCATGTAATCTATGCACATGCGTGGCATAGCTATGTAAACCCATATGCGTATGTGTGGGGTTGAGGGAGGACACGACGGGACACACCTATAAAAAGCAGGTTCTAGCCGGGCAGTGGTGGCGCACGCCTTTAATCCCAGCGCTCAGGAGGCAGAGGCAGGTGGATCCTGTCTCTTATACACATCTAGATGTGTATAAGAGACAGATGTAAACCCATATGCGTATGTGTGGGGTTGAGGGAGGACACGACGGGACACACCTATAAAAAGCAGGTTCTAGCCGGGCAGTGGTGGCGCACGCCTTTAATCCCCTGTCTCTTATACACATCTAGATGTGTATAAGAGACAGTATCTGCTCATCTCATTTATGATAAAGGTAACAGAAAACACTGGGGAAAGGATGAAGTTTTCAATAATTGATGCTAGTCCAACAGGAAGTTATTCTATTCTATTTATTTTATTTTTTTGAGACAAGATCTTGCTCTATAGCCCAGGTTGGCCTGGAATTCACTATGTAGTCCCAGCAGAGGGGGGTTAATACTTGTAGCAATCCTTCTGCCTCAGCTTCCCAAGTGCTGGGATCACAGACTTGAGATACCATGAATGGCTAATAGGATAGCATTTGTCCTGGGTGGAGGCAAAGGAGTTTTATCCCTATCTCACACCAAAATAATTGTCGTCCTAAATAAGAGATGAAGTATAATAAAAATCATTTGGAAAAAGCAGGAAGATTTTGTTGTTGTTGCTGTTTTTGTTTTTCAAGACAGGATTTTTCTGTGTAGCTTTTGCTGTCCTGGAACTCGATCTGTAGATCAGGCTGGCCTTGAACTCATAGAGATCCTCCTGTCTCTGCCCCCTGAGTGCTGGGAATAAAGGTGTGCACCACCACAGCTTCCCAACAGGAAGTTTTTACTATGGAATCTCGATAAAGGTTTCTTCTACAGGCTCCAAAAGACCACAACAGAAAAGTGAATTAAGTTCATTGCATTAAAATTAAGAACTTAAATTACTAAAAAGCCCAAAAGAGCAAAACATTAAGCGTACAGAATAGATAAATCTACCTGCAAAACATCTAACAGAAAATTCATACCCAGAACATGTAAAGAATCTTGTAAATCAATAAGGAATGGTGAGATAACTTGGTAGAAAAATGTGCCAAAAGACTTGAATTGGCCCTTCTTAATGGNTGACTTCCAAGTAACCAAAAAATGCTCAAACTTGTTGATCATCATAGGTTTGTGAATTACACCACAGTGAGATAACTACATTTTCATCAAAATGACTATAGTGAAAGAGACAACAGGCAAGTACTGAAAACAGAAGAAAACCAGAGTTCTCCAGCACAAGGTAGAAATGCAAATTGGAACAGTCACTTGGAAAAATGGTTTGGCAGTATTTGCTAGTGCGTAATACACATAGGTCTTATATGTTTTATGACCAACAGAGAAAAAGTATACACATACTTATTGTTATGCCCAAATCACAGGGACAAAAGACCACCACAGAGACTGAATCCTTTATGTAAAAGCAAAGAGCCTTTATTCTCTTCAAGCTCCAAGCTTGATCTCTCTGTCTGTCTGACACAGCTGTGAGAGCAGAGAGCCCTGAGCCCAGGTGGGGTAGGATTTTTATCATAGCAGAGGTTGGGGTGAGGGGATTTCCAGGGTTCAGGACCCTGATTGGCTGACATTTGTTTAGGGGTATCTGTAAAACAGAAATAGGTGTGTGTAGACTCAGGGACATCTGGCCATCTTATCTAACCTTATCTAATGGTTGGAATGTTTGGGATGTCAGGTACTTCCCCTCAGATGTAGGCCCTCCCTGGGTGGGGTCAGCTTATGGCTTTTCCTGGGTATGGGTGTTGCCTGCCAGTAAGCCCGTCACAGAAGCTGTGTCTGGGCCCCTAAGCCTGTCATGGCAACTGTGTGGTCAAGCTGTTGTGGGGCCCCTTCACACTTACTAACACACACATATACACAGACAGACAGACAGACAAACTGACACACACACAAAGAATGTTCAGAACAACATTCTAGCATGGGATAAATACTGGAAGCTCCTCCCCTCCCCCCAGTGCTCATGAATAACAGTATAGATAAGTAAGTTGGGATCAGTTACAAAGGGGACGCTATAGAGAATGGATGAATTATAGCCAATTCAGCTACATGGCTGAGTCTCCCCAGCACAAAGCTGAGCAGAAAACCCAGCTACAACTAGGAGCATACTGCATGTCTCACTTACAGAAGAGTCAGAAGCAGGCACCTCCAATCTACAGTTAGGACAGAAGTTACCCATGGAGGAACATCGAGACAGGAGAGGAACAGGAAGTGACCACTGGAGGGCCTGGTTGAATATTGTGTTTCTTGGTCTAGTTTCTGGGTCCAGGGATGAGCACAGGTAGTGATATTTNCTGAGTAGTACATTTCTATCAAATTTTCTTCACGTCCACCTTGATTTTTTCCCCCTTCATAAAAAACATAGACAGTAAGCAGAGAGACTGAGGAGATGGCTCAGTGGGTAGGACCAATTTCTGTGCAAACATCAGGATATGAGTTTAAATCTCCAGCATCCATGTAAGAAATGGGCATGGCCAGAACACATATGCCTATAATTCCCGAGCTGTGGGGTGTGGAGCAGGATCCCTGGGCCTTGCTGGCCACCAGCCCATCTCCAGGATCAGTGAGAGACCCTGCATCAAAGGAAAAAGATGGAGAGTGATGGACCAGCACACTGGATATATTCTTCTGGCCTTCACATGTGAGCATGCAGGAGTATACACCCGCAAACGAACACACACACACACACACACACACACACACACACACACACACACACACAGAGAGAGAGAGAGAGCGAGAGAGAGAAGTTAGGAGAAAGAGATAACATGTTTGTTTATCCTTATTTCAGCTCCGTCACTTTGCTAGATACCTGCCATCCTCCCAACCACCCTACCACACAGGTCCCAGATGCTTCTCTACAGCTGAGGAAACTGATATGCGGAGGTCCTCGTCTGAGGCCTATTTGCATGTGCTGACATGGGATTCGGATGGACCCAGCACCCATCTTCTCTCACATTTTGTTGTTTTTGAGACAAGAGCTCTAACTTTGGAGTTCAGAAATCTTGCCTTGAGTCCCTGTTCTGTGGTCATTCATGCTCTCTGATCTTGTGTGACTCACTCTTGTAGCTGGTTCTTCGTCTTTTGACTTACATACAATTCAGGGGATTTTAGTGGGAGTAGTGAGGGTGACAATGGTAGAGGGACTGACAGTGTACATAACACATGTGACCTAGAGTCTTGTACTCAGCAAATGCAGTGTGCCTTTTCTCCATTTAAAACTGACTAGCCACACATGCCCTCCCGAGCAGGGAGCTGAAGGACAAAGCAGAATTCACCACGCTCCCCTACTGGGTGTCACCCTTCTAGGAGAATCGAATGAAAACGAACATCAAGGGCAACTTTGGTGGGAAAAAGGGCAGTGTTCAGCCCCAGGGTGTGTGTGAAGGGAGTCATAATGCCTTGCTCTGGAACTGAGGGAGTTTACTGGGGATCTTATGCAAATTAATTCTAGGTTGGTGATTTTAACATCAGCTAACAAAGTTGAGTCCATTTTGTCCTTGACAAGGGGAGGTGGAAGTGTGTGTGTGTGTGGGGGGGGGGGGCTCCCAAAGGCTGCAAGAGCTGCAAGAGAGAGGGTTCCGCAGTCTCTTTTCACACCAGAACTGAGATCAACTTTCTGTTAGTCCTCCAAGAATAGTCAGGAAAATGGCTAGAAGGTAAATAACATTTGTATTTGTTCAACATCGAGGCTCCTCTCCCCAAGTTTCAGTCTGTCTGCTGAGGAACTGTTAGCTCCTTGGGGTAAAAGGAGGGAAGCAGGACTCTGGTGCCATAGGTGTGCCCTTCAGGGCAGGACACAGATGATGTGTTCTGTGAGCATACGGTCATAGCTACTTTCTGAACGTGAGGTNCATGAGAAACTAGCTAACAGTCACTCTCTTCACCAGGATTAACTTGGGAGGCCTGTCTTTCTGTGCCCACAGCAAAAAGACCCTTTTCCTTGAGTAGGCTCAGTGGTCCAGGCTATGGGACCAGTGGGAGGAAAGGAGGAGCTTTAGGAGAGAGGAGAGGGGCTGGGGAGGTGGGTAGTGAGCAGAAACCAGGGCCCGTGCCCCACTCACTCCCATTACAGAAGTCTTCATTGCTGGGTGCCTAAATCGTACACATTGACCTGCTGTACATGGGTTGTATAGTGAGTTGACACGTTGATCTGCTGTGTGTAGGGTTGTGTAGTGAGTTGGCACATTGATCTGCTGTGTGTAAGATTGCACAGTGAGTTGGCAGGAGCACTTGAGTGTAGAAGGCCTACATGGGAACACATATACTTGGGTTTAGGTTTACATGAACTGAGAGCTGAGGAATGGCCTAACACAGAAGTCCAAGCCTCTGTCTCCCTCCAAACAAGTCCTATTGGAGATTGGAGCTGTCAGTCAAGACTGCCCAGGTGTCTCCACCCACACTGTTGTCCTGCCTTTGTGGGGTGGAGAGATGGGTGGGAGTGAGCTAGGTGGCCTGGTTGCTTGGCGTGGGAGGTTGGTGGGCGGCAATGCTTTCTACACTGTTTTGATCTNTGCCAGTTCGGGGTCATGAACCTTTTATCCCCTGAGAAAAGATCCTGGCTCAGGGCTCTGAATTCAACCTGGGTATAGCCTATCTCTTTTTTGTTTTTTCCAATATTAATATCTCGATTAATTACAGAACAATTGTTTGTTTGTTTGTTTCCTTTTGCATTGCCTAGCCTCCACATGCCACCGGCTCTTCTCTGGGAGTGACTTTGATTGACGTCTGAAGTTTTAAGGGTCAACTGTTTTCTAGTGACTTGTTATTAGAAAATGTAGCATTTNCCCTAAATGAGAAAAAGGTCCCATCCTCCTCCCCGCTCCTCTTCTCCCCTCTCCCACCACCTCTCCTGGTGTGCCAGAACTCTGAAAAAGCCTGCAAGATGCAGTTAGTTATTCTTCCCCATTCTTCCCTCAACTCAGTTTTGGGCAGAGGCCAAAACTTGGAGGAAACAAAGAAGCNGCCATGGAATATTCTCCTTCCGAGCTNAAGTGTTTCTTCTTGGGGCAGCTGCCTACCCCTTAATGCTGAGGGTTGGGAGTGGAGTGAGGGATAGGGAGATAAGTAGACAAGGGTACATTCAGAACCCCAAACCCATGGCCCAGAAACTCAGCAATTATGAAAGACCCCCTTGTGATGGAGGAGGGCAGGCAGGCAGTCCAGAGGGAGCCTCCTTCCAGGTAATTGCCTACTCCCGGGGTTAGCCTCGGTGAAATATATAGTCCGTTCAATAAAGCTATTGTGCTTCTCCTCAGGAAGCCACGAAGGAGGATGATTGCTTGGGAACCTGGAGATAAGGAACCCAGGTGGGCTGAGGACCCCCATCGGGCAGGCATGGGCAGGGAAGCGTAGGGGCAGGTATTCTTGCTTCTCCCTTTTCCTCTAGGCTATTCCTCTTTTCAGAGGGAGGCTGGATGCCTGTGTCCCCTCAAGAGCTTGACCCTGGTCTTTCATCTTGCAGCAAAGTGGGACAGGAGAGCCCCGGGAAGGAAGGACTTAGCTTGCAAAGTGTGGGTACAGGATGCTGCTCCTTAAAAGAGGGCAGCTCTCCTGGGCCAGCTATATTTTGTTAATGAGTCAAGGCAGAATTTTTTTCCCAATATTCTGCTGTTGTTTTGTTTTATGTTCTCTCCTTTGGCTTATTTTATTTCTATTCAGGGATAGAAACACACACACACACACACACACACACACACACACACACACAAGCAACTCAAAAGCATAAGGGAAAAAGATTGAGCTTTGGACTACTGGGGAGGTCAGTGTGCACCACGTCCACAGTCTAACCTCAAAATTCCCTTCAGGCAAATTAAAAGCAATCAAGGCCTAGGGCAGGGACCACCCCAGTTCACCTGACTGATCCCCTGGCCTTCAGGCCTCCTCAACCCTACTCCAATCTTAGGAACAGAGCTAAGTTAGGAGGCTACCTCCAAGAACAAGCAGCTGAAAGGCAGTCCAGGCTTGTGCTGGAAGAAGTTTGACAGGGCCCAGCACAGTCCAAGTCTGGAGTGNGGAGACAGAGAGGATGGTGAGGAGTAAAGATCCAGGCTGCCTTGTAAGAAGGGGAGGCTGGACTCTAAGTAGGGGGTAGAAAGAAGGGTCCAGTTCCATTTAGGGGGCATCTGTCTGTCAGGAGAGCTGCCCGATCTATAGAAGAGTTCCAGGCATATGGATGGGGATGGAAGGGCTCGCTTGAGTCCAGACCAGTTCTGCAATTGTCTTGGTGGTTTGGGCCTGCTGCTGGCAGGAGCTCAACCCTCAGATGACTTGCCATGATTAACATGTTATTTGTCCCTTGCTTCAGTGGGGCTCTGATTCATCACTTCTGATTCAAAATTAAAAAGGGGAGACTGCAAACAGTACCCTGATTCATGAGGGAGGCTCCAAGCTGCAGCAGTAGCAGCAGCAGCCGCTGCTGCCCAGAGGGAGTCAAGAACCCTTTCAGCGGGGAGTTGAAGCAGAAGTGGTGAGTGTAAACACCCGTCCAGTGGTCCGTTCTGCTGTTGGAAGGGGTGTGTTTGTTAAATCCCAGTCAATAGCCAGGGGTCTCCATGCTCACTCCATTAGGAGACTAGAGAGAGCTGATCAATGCTAGAAGGACTCTAGTTAACTCTCGAGAGAAGGCAATTATAAACAGCAGAATTCAAATCGATGCAAAACTCCCCCTACCACACAGGGTGAGGGTGGCTGCCAGCAGACTCCTTCTTGGAGGACCCCTGTGGACAGAGGACTACTTCAGAGACATTTCTCCCACCCCTAGATGCCAAGGCCGACTCTGGGTACTTGTGACTCTGGGTACTTGTGACTCAGGTACTCGCTGTGAGCGAGTCAGAGGGCCTCCCTTGGTCCTGTCTNGAAAGTGGCATCATCCACATGGAGGTTCATTCATGGTCCCTCAAGGGCTTNNGTGACTTCACTTGAAAACCTCATCTTNATCATCCTTTCTATTTCTCAGATCAGGGAGATGAAGCTCAAGGAGATGAAGAACTGAAATGAGTGAACCCAGACNGCACAGAAGCTAGAACAACAATGTCTTAAATCTCTGTCCTCTGATCCTACATCCCACATGCTTCGCTTTAGGCCACATTTTCAAGGATTTATAGACAGTCAATACATCTATCTAAAACCATGAGGTAGTTAATCTTATTACTGCAATTTTACCAATTAGACAGTTAGATTCTGAGCTTCAGAGAAGTTAAGAGACTANTCTAGGGTCCTATGTTTTATTCTAAGCCCTGGGAGTCAATACCCTTGTTTGGTCAGTTTCATTACTGTCAAGGGAAGGATTTGTGGTGTTGGTGTCTTTTCTACATTTTAAAAGAAAATGCAATGATGATGTCTTAGCCAGTTTTCAATTGCTGTNAAGAGACACTATGACATGCAACTCATAAAAGTCAGCGTTTAGTTGAGGGGACAATAATTCAAGAGTGGCCATCCCTTTAATCATTCTGGGTGGACCATCTACAGAGATCACCTGCAGATCTCCTTAACAGGACCTATGTTGCCCTTCAAGCTGCTTGAAGTTGGGGTTACCCACTCCACCAGTATNCACAAGCTGTCTTCTAAGCAGTTAAAAGCTATGAGGTATGACTAGTCAGTATTGAGACTCAAGCCTCTCTCTGTGCAGTGTTGGCCAGTTTGACCTGAGTCTTAAAGGAAAAGTTCTCCTAAGATATTATTGTGGGAGACTTCTCTCTGCTTTAAAAAGCAGTCATTCAATCAAGATNGCTTCTTCCTCAACTTCATTTCCTAACATCCTGTTTTATACCCTGCATGAATCAGACTGAGAGAGTTCTAGAATTTTCTGGTTACCATGAACAGTAACTTCTTAAGATCACCTCACACAGAGTTAACAGACAGCTTGGACTCACGGCATCGCACCAGATACTCAGAATCAACACGAAGCAGGCCATGTTTATTTCTGTCTTATTGTTGAAGAAAATGGACCTGAGAGTTTTGGGCCATGAACTGCAAAGGAACAGACCAAGATCTGCAGGAGGTGGCAAGCCTGGGCTCTGTGGGTCCAGATCTTTTGTTCCTGAAAGCAGAGCCCTTCCTAATGTAAATTGNAATATTGTAACAGTACATCTTAGAATATTTGGGTTACCCACTTTCCCCAGTAACCAAAGGTTCTTTAGCACGGGCTGTTGGGCTCTTGGTGTTCTTGAGGTCTACCTCAGTTTTATGCAAGAACTAGTTCTGGCTTGAATGTGGGAAGATTTGAGTGTACTTCCCTTCCTAGGATGTAGATTAGTTCTGTGCACCTAGGAGGCTCTAGAAATGTTGAAATGGGTGAATGCATAATTCAATGACAGCAAGAACCAAGCTTTCTGTTTCTAGTCAAACCTGCCTCCCAATGCACCATTCCGTTTCCTGTGTGTTCATTGATCCTGCAAACCTAAAATCAGTTTTCAGATCTTAAAAAAAAAAATGGACTAATGGGCTTTTGCTGAGCAGAATCACAAGAAAGCAAGTTTGGGAGGAAAGACATTCCTGGGTAGAGAAACTGAGGCAGAAACTTGCTGTGCACTGCCATTGAAGGATACCCAGCCTGAGGAGCCGTCCTTGATTGCTGCCCTGACTCCTAGATCTCTGGGGAGGAGACAGTACAGCCAATCCCATCTTTTTTGCCAGAGCTGTTGAACACGTGGGACTCTGGCCTCCAGCCAGAACTCCTGCTTCAGAACAGAGGACTGATAAGCAGGAAACGTGGCTGGCTGGTACAAAGCCTCTCCTGGATTTCATTTGTGACAAAGTACTCTTCATAAACCCCAGAACTGCCCATCGTTGCTGGGGTGAGCAAAGCAACACGGCTGAAAGGGAAAAACAATTAGAAATACAATTACTGTTGTAAAAGCTGGTCATAAATATTTGAGTTCTCTCTCTGGAGAGGAGGGACAAGATGACAGCTCACAATTCCTTGTATTGACAAAAGAGGAAACAGTCCATGAAACTGGTCATTTGCCTGGGTGTTTTTATCTATCAGATCCAAGAGTGGGAACGAGGGAAGCATGAATGATTGGATTAGCTGGTCGGCCTCGATGCACTTTTGCAGTATCAGCAATGTGCAGTTGCTGCAGCTCTCCCATAGACCTGGACATGCACATGGACACACAGACACAGTTGATCATGGGTCAGGGAGGAGACCCTTCCATGCCACTCAACAGAGAGGGCCACAGACTCATATGCAGCAGAGGAGTGTTTCACAGAGGCCAGAGACAGTGAGGACAGAGACGAGTGTCTTTCTTCTCAGCTGCTCATCCTCATTGTTGGAGAATGACAGAGAAAAGGCATTGTGGAGAGTCCCATTGCACTCTCAAGGGCCCAGACCCCTTGCAATGCCCTTTGAGTTGATATTATTTGTGTCTCAGACTTTCTTTCCAAAAGTCCATTTGGCTGTGCCTTGGGTGGTCTTGGCTCCGTCACAGGCTCAATGTGGCAGAGCCTGTTCATCTGGCAATGCCGGTTCTCTAGTGCCTGCCTTCTCTGATTCCATTCTCCGCAGCTCCAGGGCACCTCCACACTCTCTGGTGGGAGTGGGGTTGATGAGCATGGCAGGGGATGGGCATGGGAACTGTGAGTGCCCTCTGATGCTTGGGACAACTGTCCCCTCTGCAGACATATGCAACCACCTGGCACCTATGCCCACCAGCAGGAAGAGAGCTCCCCTTGCTGGGGCACTGTGCCAGCATGGCAGATGGGCATGTGTGTCAGCTGCCAAGGGACCTCAGAGAGGATCCAAATAGGTCTGCATTTTTGGAGGGCAGGACATTCTCTCCTTTTCTCCTCCTCCTAAATGCAGAACCAGTGGATAAGACCATCTATCACACATTGCTTTGGTTCCTGGGTACATCTGACTCTGNTCACCCCTGCGATCACCTCTCCCCTTTCACTGGTGAAGAGGATGGAAGATGTGTGGGACACACTGGCCTCTTTTGACATCCCCACATACCTACATACATTCTGAACTTGTATACCTCTCTACCAAGAAACGTGGGACCCCAAGACCTGCTTGCTGGGCCTTGTCTACGTCTTCTTGACAAATGGCTGTGGAGTTCAAGTTGGAGTTCTGGAAAGAGGTGGAAGCGATGCCTCATGGGTAACTCTTGCTCTTCTGGCTAATAGAAGTTGTGGGACAATTTTATTCCATAATAAAAGAAATCTGCATCCAGCTTAATTCCAGCTCTGCCCTGAAGCAACCGAGAACAAATCTACCTCCCTTTCCCAGATGACAGCTCTTCAAATATTTGAAACCAACGCTCACATCCCCAAAGAGCCTNTGCTTCTCCAGGCCAAGTATTTCCTGTCCTTTCAATTCCTATAGTCACACTTTGAGTGACATAGGTTCCAAATCACTTGTTAGTATTGTGTAATTGTGATTTTTTTTTAATTGAGGAGGGGNGGTTGCTGTATTCAGGCAGAGCTCAGCTTGACTTACCTTCATGCAGTGGGATTGACTGGATAGGAAGGAGGCTGGGCAGTCACAGTCCAGGCTGCAACTCAATTACCCACACATTTGGACTAAATAGCATTGTTATATGGCTAAGGTCTGTCCTTGATAAAACAGACGTCATTATTNGTATTCTGGAAATGAAAAGAAAATGGCACATAGTGGGGACTTCACTTCCTTTGGGTCATGCAGTTAGTCTACAATAAAGTAAGGGTAGCAACCTATGGCTTTGGATTCCACATGAAGTACTCTCCATGACCAGAACCTCAGGCACTTAACTGCCAATTGGAAAGGCAAGTCATGTGCCTATGTGACNATAATATACCTGCAGGGCAAAAAGAGTGGAAGTGAACTAGCAAGTGTCAGCAGATACCTCGGGGGCATGAGGTGTAGTTAGTGATAGAATGCTTGCTTAGCATGTGTCGGGTTAGGTTTCATCTTTGGCAACACACACACACACACTCACACACACCTCACACACACAATGGGCAGGAGATTTTCTTAGAGTGGAGGAGTGCGTGGGAACAGGAGAGAAGGGGCCTTTTGCTCTTCCCTATTGTTTGAATAGCTTTAAGGACACAGTATGTTCTGGTATCACTTCTATATCTGAAACACAAAACTAGTGCTTATGATGTGGATGAGACATTCAACTTGGTTTAGATCCAATGGATGATCCAAAAATCTGCCCAGAATGAAAAAGAATTCTAAACACAAGAGGCAAAGGAGTTCAGTGTGGTGTTTCGTAGAGATCACGAGCTCTAGGGTACAAGGCCAATTCACAACTTTGTTTCTCACTGACCATCAACTAGTTTTCAGATCTGATTAGTTCTCTATGGCTCCATCTGTAAAATACGGACAGTAATTTTAGAACATACCTTATTACATAAAATGGGAATTATATTATATATAACATAGGTTATTATCCCAAGACCGAAGAACATTTTCCGTTTTAAAAATAGAGGTCACATTTGTAATCAGTAAAGTCAAGTCTAGTTTTACGAGTTGGGCTGCTCAGAGTCACATGACCGTGCTCGCAATGAAGAGTTGAGTCATTCCATCAATCTGCCCCATTACCACTTGTTCCTTTGCCTTTTACGACTCTCCCCCCTCAGACCCTGGCAACCACAGATCTGTTGTTGTTTGTTTTTGATTCTATAGTTTGCCTTCCCCAGAATATCTTATAAATGTAATATATATGTAGTCTCTCAAGTGTGGCTCTTTTCACTTAGNGTAATCCGTTTGAGATTTATTCATATTAGGATTTCTTTTTTCTTTTATTTCTGGGTAGGATCCTACTGGATGATATACATGGTTTGTCTAACTGTTCACTAGATGAAGGACAGTGGAGTTGTTTTCAGTTATGTGTGATTATGAATAAAGTTTCTATAGGCATGCAGGTTTTAGTGAGCATAAGTTCATTTCAAATGATAAACATGTAGGCAGAAACTGTTAGGTCATGTAACAAATAAATTTAACTTTGTAAAGAACTTCCACACTATTTCCCCAAATGGTACATCATTTTGCACTCTCTCTGCTGTGCAAAAAGTTTCCAGTTGCCTCATATTCTACCCAGTGCTTGTTATAGTTAGCTGTTTACTTTTTATTTTTAGTATTTATCTATTCATTTATTTTAAAGACTTTTGTTTAATTATGTGGGTCTGTGTGTGAGTATATGCACATGAGTGTACGAGCCTGCAGAAGTCAGAAGAGGGCATCAGATTCCTCAGAGTTAGAGTTACAGGTGGTTGTGAGCCACCTGATGTGAGTGTTGGGAACTGAACCCAAGTCTTCTNCAAGCACAGCAAGCACTCTTAACTGCTGAACCATTTCTCTACTCCTAATTTTTAGTTTTCATTGCATTAATACTTAGGCACCATCTCTCACTGTAGTCTGAATTCACATTTTTCAACTGATGACAGTTCTGAGTAGCTTCCATGTTTCCTGTGTATGTGGTTTCTTTGGTAAGAAGTTTACCATTCATGTTTTTTAAAAAGCCTGATTGCTTTATGAATGCTTTAGGGATTATTCTTGTGTTTAGGAGTCAAGTCCTTTGTTACATGCCAGTTTAGGAAATAGCTCCTCCCACTCCCTAACTTGTCTGTTAGCTCTTCCAATCATGTTTCATTAACAGACATTCACAGGTGTTGATAAAATCCATTTTGTCATTTGTTTTCTTTCAGGAATTTTGATTTTTGGTGTGATGTCTAAGCAATCTGTAACTCAGGTCACAGTTTTCATTTATATTTTCTCCTGCAGTGTTGGCATCTCAGGATGTATGTGGTATGAGGGAGGGTAGAGGCCTCTGATGGCATAGTACTGGGGAGCTTCTGGGTCTCCTACCTTGCCCTGGGCCAGCTGTTCATGTCCACTGAAGACCTTTCCCATACTATCTGTGTTAATATTTACATCCCCATTTAGCTAGTCTGGCCTCTGCTGCCCTGGGCATTTCTTCAACTCAAACAGGACGGCGTCTCAATCTTTCAGGCCTCTCTGTTTCCACTGCGAGTGCCAAAGCAAAGGATGTGAAGGGCTGGAAGTTGCTTCCCAAGGAGTTACGTCTGGGGGTGGTTGGGATGTGTCTAATGAAACACGTGCTGGCTGGGTTTAACCTCGCTGTATAAGACCTAAGACTGAAGTTTTGAAACCAATAGGTCACATTAAGTACTGGCCTGAGGCAGGAGAGCGCTTTCCTGGCCCATGGGTGTGGCCATTCGAAGAGAGCAGCTGATCTCATACAGTGGTTCTGTGAGCTGACACAGGTAGAATGGGAGCAAAAGGGTGTTGGTAGAAGTGAACTCCAGGGTCCCTGGTCAATACTCTGTTTTCAGTTTCCCCTTTCCCAACTATAAAGACCAACACTATTCTTATGGAATCTAGGAGATACCTNTGGCACTATTGTTCTCTCCAGCAACTTCACATGTTGTCCTCTAAGCCCAAGGGGCCAGGGAATTGAGGGAGGGGTTAGAAGAAAAAAGGGGGGTTTATGCTGGTGTGTAAAGAAAAGCTCCAAGATACTGAAGAATGGGCTTAACATTGTATCAGAACAAAATCTAGATGCCTACACTTGGGCACGGAGGAACTAGAATCATTAGAGACTTCAGCTCGAATAGTTCAGTGGAAATTTTTTTAATGGGAACTGCAGTCTTGTAGCTCAAGGACTTGCCGGAGTTAGCCTAGGCCAAGAAACTAGATCCACCTCTTTGTGTTTAATATTGATCTCATGTAAGATGTTCGGGGAGAGAAGCCCCCAAACAATGGCTCAGCTTTCCCTGGCTATCAACTCAAGTGTCCAGCTCCATCTTGGTATCAATTGAAGTATTGGAGCATATCGTATCTATGAAGCAAAGTGGTAGGTATTTGGTGAGCAGAAGCAGGTTGAGGGCAGAATCAGCAGGAGGCTAAAGACTGGGAACTGGGGAACTGGGGTGAGTGGAAAAGTTAAGTATCTAAGGAACTTTACCTTCCAGTGATTTCAAGGGCTGAAGGCACAGACTTTACAGTGTGCTGCATTTTCTTGGCCATATTGTTACATTTCTCTGGGCTACTGTTTCTCATCTATGAAATGGGAGCTATAGCAACCNCCNTTACCAATGNTGTTTCNGAGCATTTAATNCTTGCCTTGTCTTCATACANGTTTTCTCATTCAATACCCAGAACACCTTGTTAGCATCTTCATTTTCCTGGTNACGAAGTGAAGACTCAATACATTTAAGGAATGCGCCCAATCTTGCCTACCCGTGAACATCTTCCTGAATGGATTAACTAACACAAGAAGAAGTCTCACCTTCCTTTCCTCTGCTTGAGTCTACTACTTCATCACTTGTGAGATAAGGTCTTATTGGCCTGGAACTCACTGTATAGCCCANGATGGTCTTGAACTCATGACAATTCTCCTACCACAATCTCTCTAGTGCAGTNGTTCTAAACCATCCTAATGCTGCAACCTTTAATACAGTTCCTCATGTTGGGTGACCCCAACAATAACATTTTCGTTGCTGCTTCATAACTGTAATTTTACTACTGTCATGAATTGTAACGTAANTATCTGTGTTTTCTGATGGTCTTGAGAGACCCCTGGGAAAGGGTTGTTTGACTCCCCAAAAGGGTCGCAACCCACAGGTTGAGAAGCAGTGCTCTAGTGAGTGATGAGATGACTGGTGTGAGCCACCACTCAAGGCCACTTCCTCTGTTTTCTATGTGGTCACAAATGCTAATGTAAGCATAGAGTGCAGGCACTGCCACTGTTTGCCTTCATGAACACAGTAACCAGCCCAGAATTGCAGGAAACTAGAGACATTGGGCTCTCAATCCAGGGATTGTCCTAAGTGGTCCAGAATTCAGATTTCCATTGGCTAGGCCTTCACTTTTTAAGAAAAATTNTTAAAATAGAAGATTTGATAAAATGATTTTTCAGATTGATCCAGGTATGTATCTTCTATAATTTTATGATTCTTATTTTCTTGTCCTGGGTCTCCATGAAGAGATTTTTGAAGAGGGAAAGCTACCTATGACAGGCTCCACAGATGTGGAGAGAATGAGAAGATGAGGCTATTACAGAGCAAGGGATGGAATTTTGGACAAATTCATTCTCCTTCCAGTATCTTCAGCTCTTTCATGATTCTTAGCTCAAGGAGGCCTTCTGACTTNGGCTTGGGAGATGCCCTCCTTGGTAAACGTAATCTCTCTGTGCAGCACAGTTTGAGTGGTGGTAACTAATTCTTTAATNCACTCAACTGCCTTGTGCCAAACTGCTGTTTATGCCAGCTTATCCAGATGTGTATAAAACCAAGCAGTAACATGTGTATATTCTAAGCAAATGAGAGACGAGACCAGGAGAGCCACAGGAACTTCATAGGAAATAAGAAATAAGGCTGCGCCCAGGATTTGGGGCTTGAGATAGGACTAAAATTTAGAATTTAAAATTCTGGTAGCCAACCCTAGAAAATATGACTCAGTTTCAAAGTTCACAGTACATGTAAGAAGAGAAGAGTGGGGTGGAAGGAATTGAGGGAGGGATGGTAGAAGAAAAATGAAAAGGAGAGAAGGAAGAGAATACGAAAAGAGGGNGGAAGAAAGAGTCCCGGGGCTGCCGCGGCTCCGTCCAGCTTCTCTGCAGCTGGGCTAGGAAGTGTCTTTCCTGGGAACTTCCTAAAGACAGTCCCTGCTGTGGATGCAGCTGCTCCCTGCAGCTTCACCCCTCAACCCTGTCCAAATCCATCTCAGAGAAACAGCTGCACAGGGGACCACAGGGACGTGGCCCAGTGGACAGCTCTCTGCTGACCTGGCTTAGGCCCAGGACAGGCGTTAATCTTTGTNGAGGGATGGATGGACCGAATGCCCTTTGGGCAGTCTTTCATCTGTTTTGTTTTTCTCAGCTGGGTTTTTGATGGACACTGTGTGGCGCAGACTTCTGGACCACATTCCCTGCCAAATACCTGAAGTGACACCCTTGAGTTGCCAATTAAATACAGACCCATATGCCTTACGAACGTGCACTGTTGAGATCTGTCCACCGGAAAGTAGGGCTGTCATTCTGTGAAAACTGGCAGACCTCACAGGGGCTGGGCTGGATCAGGAGTGTCCCCATCGCTTCGGCTCAGCGAAGCTGGAGGACTTTGCAGGATGTTTGGTTCCTGCCAGCCCACAAGTGTCTGTCTTATAGGCAGAGTGGCTGTTCTCTTGCATCTAGTGGAGACTCTTGGATCCTGCCATTCCTGAAGTGCGAGGCTTTTGTCTATGGGATTTCCAAGTTTCCTTCCAACTCAACATCACTAATCCCAGAAGGAAAGTGCTCCCTGGGAGGAGGGCTATTAAACACTAGAAAAGCCTTCCAGTAGAACGGTGAAATTGCCTGTTGTGAAGATGCAGAGACCCATGCTGGCTACAGTAAATTGGAACCCATCTGCCTGGAGGCAGGGGGCTGGACAGGATGGTCGACAATGCTCTTTGGGATGTACCAGGTTGCCTGTGTAGAGCTTACCTACCTGTCTGTCTGGTGTGTGAGCCCGACTTGGCTGTTGTTGTGTGCTCCTGTGGATGNGCACAGCCCGCTTCATGTGTAGACATGCCTGTACTGACACGTATGGGGACATGCCTCAGCACTGATTTTCCCCTCTCCAGCGGCAGCTGTGGCACTGGGAGCCCCTTATAGAGGCTTTCCTGGGAAATGTGTTCAGCAGCACAGCATTATTCTCATAAAAATACAATAAACAGCCCTGCAAGCGGTCGGCAAAGTAATGACTCCAACCCTGTGGTGTTCTTGGAAGGGCCTCTTCAGAGCAAAGCCGAGAAGACCAAACGGAAATCTTTGGAGTAATTAGGTTTCT
This sequence comes from Neotoma lepida, assembly GCA_001675575.1. NCBI lineage: Eukaryota > Metazoa > Chordata > Mammalia > Rodentia > Cricetidae > Neotoma > Neotoma lepida. The sequence goes on along the minus strand of LZPO01075966.1, from coordinate 81,430 downwards.
GGAGTGCAGAAACCTCTTAAATCACTGAGCATCAGAAAGGACCAGGTCTCTGAATCACACATCAGCTGGGCTGAGCCCCTAGGCTCCCTGCTTTGCCGCACCTATCCCCTAGGCAGAGGCTGCTAGCACAGGACAACCCTTCTTCATACTCTCATCTGACATCCCAGCTTCCATGGAGGGATGGTAGACCCACCCTGACCCCCATGAAAACATTGGCTCACCAGGTGTGTGACTCAGTTGGTAGATTGCTTATCTAGCACACACAAAGCCCTGGCTTCAGTCCCTAGCACTGCATGAAACAGGGTGTGGTGGCACACATCTGTAATCCCAGCACTGGGAAGACAGAGGAAGGAGGATTAGAGGTTCAAGGTCATCCTTGACTACATAAGGAGTTTGAGGCCAGCCTGGGCTATATGAGATTGTGTCTTGAAGAATAAGAATAGGAAGAAGAAGAAAAGAGGGAGGAAAGAGGAGGAGGAAGAGGAGGAGGAGGAGGAGGAGGAGGAGGAGGAGGAGGAGGAGAAACAACCCACAAATAGCTGCTACTTGGGAAGGCCCAGGGAGCCTCATTGGGGAAGCAGGTGTTCGGGTCTGGAGGTAAGGCCTTCCAAGTTAAAGGCATAGATATTTAACTTTTATCTGAGGCTGGGGGCAGTGTTTGAGGATGCCGGGTGAATGGGACGAGGAGTGCTGCTGGGACGATGGAACAAACATCTCTTGTGGTTGCTGGGAATCTCTTCTTGTGGTTCCTTCTCTTACTTCTGTCTGCTTCNTCACCTGCCCCTGCCCTCATCTTCTGTCACTGCCCCTGCCCTCATCTTCTGTCACTTCTGGGGACTTGAGGGAGGTGCAGAGGCTGGTGGTGTGCATGACACTGCAGCAGGCTCACTGTGCCCTCCAAACCTCCTTGTTTGCTCTCATGAAGAGNGAAGTGGGCTCTTCCTCTGTTCTCCTGGATTCTCTACAGCCCCAGTCCCTGCTCCTTAGTTCTTTCCCTTGAGAACTCAGTAGGGGACCCTGGGCTAAACCACTGATCCCTCTAAGAGCTGCCATTGAGCTGGGTGAGGCACCATGGGTAAAGGAATTCAGGCAAGCAGGGAGTGCTGAGCCTGCAGTGGTGCACAGACCTGCAGGGCATTTAGGGAAAGTAGATTAAGAAATCTTTTGCCAGATAAGAAAGGCCTGTAAAGAGGCCAGGGAAAGGGAAAAATACCCCTGCCCCCCCCTCCTTTGCTCACAAGGGGTTGTAATTACTCAGTATTGATTGGGATAATAAGTTTGCCAAAACTCCAGAGAAGGAGACATATTCCTCCAGGTATTTTCTTTTTGCAGGATTTGCTGAGCTCTCCTGTGAAGTCAGAGTCAATTTGGANGCTCAGGCCTGGCTCTGAAGCCTGCTAAAAAGGAAGATGTGGAGAGGCTGTTTCCTCCTACGGGGAGCTCGGTGCACGCCCTGGCTCTCTGCCTTCCCTCCCAGCTTTCCTGTGATCATTATTAGCCTGATCGTTGCTACTATTAATAACCCCCGGGGTCTGGTGGAGTTAGTCTGAAGTGAGGAGAACTGGCCCCTAGGAGAGTTAACAGCCCTCCCCTGGATTCCAGAATTTTCTCCCTCAGTTTTCCATAAAACTTCTCTGTTTTCCCCTGAGCTATGCCCCTGTGGTGTATGTATGAGCCCATGTGCAATCACACAGGAGCCCCCCCCACACACACACACCCCTATGTGTGCTACTTTAGACTATCCCCACTGGTCTTTTCCTGGAGCCATACTCATGCCTACCTGGCTAAGAGTTCCGGCTTTGCAGATAGAGAAACCTGAATTCAAGTCCTGTTTGCTGGGCAATCCTAAGCAGGTCACTTTCTGTCTCGGATCCTCAGTGTCATGGAATGAGAGTGATGGTAGCGCCTGGACTGGAGCTGACAGTCTGCACGGATGATTGTATTCTCAAAGCTTTCCCCCATCAAAGCTGCCAAACGAGGTTCTTCTCAAACTCCAGGCTCAACTCGGAGTTTGAGTCTGTCCCTTCTAGAACCACCTTCTGTGCCAACACCTGACTCTCACCCCACCCCCCACCTACCTCACCTCCACCCCAGTTATCTACAGATCTTTTAAAAATTTATTTATTTATTACGTATACAGTGTTCTGCCTGCATGTTTGCCTGCACGCCAGAAGAGGGCGCCAGATCTTATTACAGATGGTTGTGAGCCACCATGTGGTTGCTGGGAATTGAACTCACGACCTCTGGAAGAGCCAGTGCTCTTAACTTCTGGGCTATCTGTCCATCCCTATCTACATATCTTTTAGCTCTTATTATAGTTTGCTCTGGGTTTTGAATTTGAACTTGAAGAGGGCAGACATTTTGTCTCCCTCCTCTTTCAATGTGGTTTCCTCTAATTCTGGAGGTTAGCACTATGCACACCTCATGTATAGTAGGTGTATGGTACCTTTTAATCATTTTTACAGTAGATACTATTTAGCATATAGATACTACTGTGCCCTTCTCTATATATACATTATCGTATTTAATCTTCATAGAACCCTATGAAATATTACTCCCTCCTTTTTAAAAGTTAAAACATATTTTTAATGTGCATGGGTCCTATGCCTGCATGTGTCTGTGTACTACATACATGCCTGTTGAGGCTGTTTGATTTCCTGGAACTGGAGTTACAGATGATTGTGAGCCACCACGTGGGTGCAGGGAATTGAACCTCAGTACCCTGGAAAAGCAGCCAGTGCTCTTACCCACTCAGACATCTCTCTAGCCCCACTATGTACTTCTTATATATGTGGAAACAGAGCCTCTGGAGAGGTTAAATCATGTCCTGACCACACAGCTGATCAGTGGCTGAGTGCTGCTACAAGTGTAGGGGTTTCCCCAAAGCCCATGGTCTGTTTGTACCAGGATATCTCAAACTTTTCCATTTGCCACCTCTTTTGACTCAAAAAATTTAAACAATCTTCAGTACATAGGCATACAAGTCAAGCATTTACTGATTATAAACCATAAAGAAATTTATTTTAAAACTATTCTTTGGCATACATATACTTTTACCCCTTATTAATAACGAAGACAGATTTGCATACTAATGAGACAGATATGCTAGTTTGTCTAATGCAATCCGATCCAAGGATACATTAATTTGATGAATGCTGAAGAATGATGGCAGGGAAAACATTGAAAGTCTTTGTTTTCTGTAATTAAACCTTATGTTTCTATAAGAGCAGAGAAGCCTGTATGTATCATACAAACTGAAAGCGTAGCATACGGTAGTCTGGCGTCTGAGCCACAGGGTTTCAGGTAGCATTCTTTGGCATTGTGTGGTGTGACAGCCTGCATGATGCAGACTGCACATGCTGTGTGTTCAGAACCCAGGCTGCGGTGAAGTCACTTGATGCCACATGGGTGAACTTTGCCAGAAACACCTTGGATCCATCTTGACTTTGATTTCTGAGTATGTTTTTAGCTGTTGTACACTCTGACATTCTTTTACTGTTGCCAAAAATTTCACAACCTCCAAATTTCATGGCACCATCACCATGGTTCTACACAGGGTCTTGACCCCCTAGAGTTTACAAAGCTTTGTCCTATACAAGTTCTTTAAAGCCAGCACATCTTTCACTGGATGTATCCCAACCCTCAGGCAGGCTGTACAATAAGCAACTTCTAGTTCTTAGCATGCTTTGGAGACATAGCAACTGAGTAGCTTGGAAAGATTACAGCTCCCTCCTGCTTGAGTGGAAGAAATGCCCAGGGCAGCTGAGGCCAGCCTAGTTAAGCGGAGATGTAAATATTAGCACAGATATTATGTGAAAGGTCTTTAAAGAATATGAACGGTCTGGCCAAGGGGTAGATGGAGGATTCAAGAAGTCCCATAGCAGCTGGAGTATCAGAGGCACTGTGANGGACATGGTGATACGCGCCAGGATGTCTTGTCTGTCAAGGAAGGACTTCTCGAGTACATCCAGGCTGACAGAAGGCAGGGGAGACAGTTGGGTCCAATAGAAGAAAATGCTGGTGGGGAACTGAGGCTGAATAAATAGCAGAGAATTGGCATTAGTGTTGCCAAAGACGGGGACATGATGAAAGGACACATCAAAATAAACAACTGATAATGTGGATGATTATTAATAATAATAACAATGGTTGATGATGTGTTTATCACAGGCCCAGTCTCATGTGATGTAAACAGGTAAGGAATATCTACTCTAGACACATTTCAGAGCTCAAAGGCTTACTTCTTCCTAATATTGGACTGTTGACTTTATCCAAAGAGCTTCCAACCTTTTTATGTCCCTTCAGCAAGCATTTATCCTATGCTTACTGTGTATATGACACCAGAATGGATGACCCAACCTGGACAGGGTTTCAGTGTAGTCAGGGCCAAGGTTCATGTGTAGCTGTGACACAGTGGGGTTGTGTTGTTACAGAGGTGCATATGGGAGGGAGGTTACAGAGAAGAGGCAGTAAGCGGAGGATTCTGTTAAAGGTGGAAGGATTAGGTGGGGGGGCAAGAGAAGAACAGTGGGAACAGAGATAATGGGTTCATGACAGCTTGGTTGTTCAAGGCTGGCTAAATAGAGATCCCTGCATAGGCCTAGAATGGTGTCTGGGAGGAGATGCAGCAGGCTATGCCTAAAACATATGGCAGCACAGATAATGAGAAGCCTTTAAAAGGCATTGAAGATCATGAACAACCTAGCCAAGGGAAGATGGAGTATCTCAGAACCCCTGCAGCAACCACAGCTCACACTTATTTATTGAGTTTCTGCTATGTGGTGGGTATGGAATTTGGCACTAAGATTAATGGTGAACAACCTAGAGCTGGTGTCTGCTTCCTGCATAAGTTGACCCTTGCTCCAGTTCCTTTATTTTCTTGATATAATGATTATTATTGATAGCTTCTGCTTTTATTCTGAACCATATTCCTGGGATGGAGATGTAGCTCAGTTGATGGAATACTTGCCTAGTATGCACAAAGCCCTGGTTACCATCCTCAGCACCACATCAGAACTGAACGTGGTGGTGCAAGCCTCCAATCCCAGCACTCAGGAGGTAGAGGCAGGAGGATCAGAATTTCAAGGTCACCTTTGACTACATAAGGAGTTAAAGGCCAGCCTAAGCTACACAAAATGTGTTCCTATTTATACAACTTGTTAAATAGTTGAACTACTTGTGGAGCTTCAGTCGGATGCAGAAAAAGACCATTCATCAAACAAGCACAAATCATATAAGTTCAAGTTGGCTGGGCACTATGAAGCAGAAGCCACAAGTGCTAGCGAAGCAGGTGCTGGAGAGAGGCCCCAGGCTCCTAAGGAGTTTAGACTTCTCTTCAGGCAAAATGAAGACTCAAGTTTTCAAGTTGGAGATCAGATCTCAGCTTAGGAAGTCAAGAGATTTGTGTATTTGTCAAAGGTTTATCTCCTTTTTTCCTGTCTTCTAGTTATTAATAATAAGAATTGGGGGGGGGGAGCGATGCTTTCAATAGCATTTCCCAGTGCACGTGAGCATTTACAGATGAGTTTTCTCCTCAGAGGGGCAGAGTGGAAAGGACAAGGCCAGGATGTCAGGTGGAGGGAGCGTTCTGTCCTGACTCTGCCTTGTCCTAGCTGCCTGATATGTGTTGAGTCACTTCCAGCTGAACTGTGGCTCTTTCATCCTTAAGTGGAAATGGTCGCAATGACATGGGTGATTCTGAGCATTAGAAATGACATGAGTCAAGCAACTAGCACAATTTGGACACATAGTGTGCATTAATAAATAGAATCTATTGGTATGCACACTTCTGCCCCTGGAGGATTGTCTAAGAATGGGTGTTGCAGCTGCTGGGAAATGCATTTGATGGAAAAATCAGCAAAGCTGGGCAGAGCATGGGGAGCAGGAGGCAGTGAAGGCAAGGCGAAGGGCCCATGGTCTTCTACCACTGATAAGATATTGAACTGGAGACAAATACTCACCCTTGTCAGTTCAACTTCATGTCCTTAAGGACCAGAGTCAGAGGCAAGAGTGATGGCTCAGTTGGGAAAATGTTTGCCACACAAGCATGGAACCTGAGTTTGCATTCCTAACACCTACACAAAAAGATGGGCATATTGGTGTGTGACTGTAATTCAGGTACTGGGGAGGCAGAGATGTAAACATCCTTGGGGTTCACTGGGCAGCCAGTATAGCCAAATTAGTGAATTTTCTCAGTAAGGGAAACTGATGGAGCAAGAGGGTTGGTGTGGACTTCTGGCCTCCACATACACCTGTGCATGCTGTGCAGGCACCTCATCCTCAAGAAAACATCACACCCATACACAAACATACACACATACACACACAGAGGTACACACACATGCGTGCATGCACGTGTGCACATACAGGAACCAGAATCAGCAAGCAAGCTGTGCTGGCTAAGAAAGAGTCATTGAATGGAGCTGGGGAGATGATGCTGTAGATAAAGTACTTCATTGTGAGAACCTTGATTCAGATTCCCAGAACCCAAAATGCCCAGGCCAGATCCAGTAGGGCATGAATCTGTAGCTCTTGTGTTTCTACAGGAAGATGACAGCCAGAGAAAAGAGAATTCAGAAGCTAGCAGGCCAGGTAGTCAGCAGAGAGAGACCCTGTCTCAAACAAGGACCAACATCTGAGGTTATCCTTTGACCTGCACATCTGTGCCACAACACACATGCACACCCACATAAACATGAAGTCACCCCCCCCACACACACCCCAGAATCAGTATGCCTGGTGTAGCTGTACAGGGTGCAAAGAGTCATTACATGGAACAACTTTCCAATTCAAGTCGCTCTGTACAACTGACACTCACAGTGGCTACCCGAGAAGTCAGTGAGCGAGTGGGGCATCCATAAGAATTCACTTTACACCATCCTGTCTTTTGTTCTCTTCCTCACTCCTCTGGCTTGTATATAGCTCTCCCTGTGAGCAGAGGGTAGGTCTTCAGAGTAGTGAGAAAGGTGGATAGTACACCCCGTACCTCAAGAAGACGAGGACAGGGCAGGCTAGCTGGAGTTGAGAGAAAAAGGAGCCTCGGGTCTGCGTGGGAGCGTGAAGTTGGGGGTTAGCACTGCAGCCCATTTGGTATTTCTGAGCTCGATATGTTTGATCACATCTACCCAAGTCTAGCTAGTATGTTGACTGGGAGCCCTGGAGTCCCCGATTCACTTTCTTCCTGATTTCCCTCTGGTGTTCTGCATTGTGTGAGTTTTCTGGTCCCATCGTCACAATGGCTCACTGACTGCCTGGCTTAAGCAGTAGGAATTAACCATCTCATAGTTCTAGAGGTCTAAGGTGAAGGTGCCTGTCAGGCTGTTTCTGAGGCCTCTGTCTGGGGCTTGGGTTGCAGATGGCCACCTCTTCTCCTTGTCCTTACATGGCCTTCCTAGAGTATGTTTTTGCCTTTGCCCTAATCTCCTGTAACAATGCCAGTCTAACTAGATAAGGGCCCTACCCTCATGACCTCATTTTTACCCTCCTCCCCCGTAAAGACTCTTTCTCCAAATACACTCATATTCTAGGGTACGGAGAATTGGGACTTCAACATTTAAATTGAATTTGGCGTGTGTGTGTGTGTGTGTGTGTGTGTGTGTGTGTGTGTGTGTGTGTGTGTGTGTGTATGTATGTGTTTGTGTGTGTGTAGGGGTGGGGCATCACTTGGCTTATAAAACACATGGCTGGATAAGTCTCCCTTTGGTCTTTGTCCCTGGAGAAGGAAGGAGGGTGAGTTGCATGGTTGTTGGGCAGATGGCTTCGAGAGGAGCTTGCTGAGAGAACGCTTACTCTTCTAAGCTCAGCAGGACCCTCTCCAATGGACTCGTGGCTTGATCCTGAGCCCCCAGGCAATGCACTACTGGCCTTCAGGTTCCTGGACACTTGCTCCTGCCTCCTGTAGCTTTCTTTAGGATTGAGGCTTTGCTTCTGTGTCTCTGGTCTGGGAGCAAGTGTCTTTTTAGAATTTTCTTTCTCTGAGATTGCTCCAATGCATTTGCCCTTTGTAGAGATTCTTTTACAAGAAAGGGAGCTACCACTGAGGTCTGGTGCAAAGCTCACAGAGTGCCAGGAGCCAGGGCCCAGGAAGTTGCTGCTTTTCTTCTCTCCTATCCCTTCCCGCCTCTGTGCAGGAGGAGGCAGGAGACCACACCTGTGTTTGTGATATCCCAGGCATGCTGAGATCTGCAAATATGCCATTAGCCCACCAGGTTGGCACAGAACAGCTGCAGCCAAAGGTGATTTAGCACAGGTAGGATCCTACTTAGAGATGGGCAGCTTTCCAAAGATTTGTTCGTATGTTACTTTTATGAATGGGGAATGTCTTCTACACAGCAGGAGCATTGATGTAGCTGGGAATTTCCCAGGAACTCAAGTCTATTCAATGTACATGTACCTAACTGAATGAATATGATTATTTTAGTTTCTGACACCCAAGTGCTACCTATGACATTATTTGGGTGAGAAGATACATTGTGTCAACTGTGTATTGGGACCATAGCTTCTCTCTCATCCACATAATTCCTCTGACAGTGGCTTGTGGAAAACAATGTTCTATGAGAGAGAAGAACAGGGCAATAAGGGGTCAGATATTTCTGAATAGCTGTAAAACAATATGTAAAGAGAGAAAATTATTTTTAAAAATATACAAGTAGGCTCACCTACTTGATTCCATCTGTGTCTCTTGCGCTTCCATGACCATGAAAAATACTTGTGTGAGAAAAACTTGAAGGGATAACTGATTTGTTTTTGATCGCGGTTTCAGAGGTTTTATTTTTTATTTTATTTTATTTCATTTTTGGTTCTTCAAGACAGAGTTTCACTGTATAACAGCCCTGGCCATCCTGGAACTAGTTCTGTAGACCAGGCTGGCCTTGAACTCAGAGATCCACCTGCCTCTGCCTCCTTCACGCTGGGATTAAAGGCTGGCTGGTTTCAGAGGGTTTTTTTTTTTNTTGTTGTTAGTTTTTCGAAACAGGGTTTCTCTGTATAGTTTTGGTGCCTGTCCTGGATCTTGCTCTGTAGACCAGGGTGGCCTCGAACTCACAGAGATCTGCCTGGCTCTGCCTCCCGAATGCTGGGATTAAAGGCATGCGCCACCACCGCCCGGCTGGTTTCAGAGGTTTTAAGCCAGGGTCTTCTTGCTCCATTGTTGTGGGTGTGTGGTATAGCATAGCAATGGCATTGCTTACCTCATGACAGCCTGAAAGCAGAGAAACTAAAGAGAGGAAGGGACAGGGCATAAGATCTGTCCTTCAAAGGCAATCCTGCAAGACCTAACTCCTTCAACAAGGCCCCATCTCCCAATGTTTCTGTCAGTCCCAGTAACTTCATCAACTTTTGAATCAGTCGATGGATTAGTCTACCCTGAAGGTAGCGTTCTCTCCATCCAGTTGCTTTCTCAAAGCCTCACCTCTGAACACTGCTCGGATAGGGGACAGAACCTTCAATACATGAGCCTTGTGGAAGACACTTCATATTCAAGAGACAAGGGTAGCGTAGGACCCCTGCAAGATAAAGATTTTTAGCTCTTTCTGAGAGAAACGTAGTCTGAGACTTAGAGATGTCAAGTGGATTCTTCAGGATCACACAGAAGAGAGTTGCACCTCTCAGAATACCATGCAGCTCACAACTGCGGCCGACTTGCAGGTCATCGCCTGTCCAGCTTGGCAGTGGTGGGGACTATGGGCTCTGGGTTTAAATCCCCAGATGGCTCATCTCAGATGAGAAATCTTCTCTCCTCTGGTAGAGACCATAACCCCAAGAAAGACTACAGCAGGCAGTTCCTGCTGTCATGTGAGGGCCAGGCAGAGGTTTGAAGACCATGGCAGGCCTTGCATATTGCAGAAGGTTTAGAATAAATGGCCACTTTCCTCCTGGGTGATTTCACAAGGCCACTGAGGCCTGACAGTTCTGGCAGGCAAACCAAATCTAAATGAATCTCTTCTCGAGACTGCCCAAGGGGTAGGTATTAGAGAACTAAAGGCCTTTCCTGCCTGCTTCCTATATTTAGAACATGGTAATGTGGGGAGGTAGGGAAGAAACGTAGCCACCATTCCAAAGGCATTTTGCATCTACTTGGGACAAAACAAATAAAGAAATGATTAACTGCCAGCCTGGAGCAATTGATGCAGAAAGTTAAGAAGCAGCTTGGGTGGTCTTAGCTATAAAAGTACCTGTGGTCCTTCAACCTGGGGATGGGTTCTCTCAAGAAAGAGGTCTGGCGTGCTTCAGATAAATGTTTCTGACTGGGACAACTCAGAAGTATTTCCATGTTTGATACAACCTCTAGGTTTATTTTTTTAGGTCAGGAATTGGGACTGGAGTGGTGATGGTTAATGTCTGACCTAAGTTTCTAGCTAGGGAACGGAAGATCCCAGATGAGAGTCATTTTCTCCCTCTCTGTTCAATTGCTTTCATACTTACATCATAAGGAGCTGGAGACAACTGAGAAAAACCGTAGGCTAGAAAGAATAGAGAGAGCTTATTTCATGGACAAGGATCCATGTTGAAGAGAAGCAAGATGATAAGGAAGGTTTTGGGGACCAGCTGGGCAAAAGACCCACGGGTTGAATGGATAAAACGTGGGGGTTTATGATTGGCAATAAGAGGATGCAGGAGAGACTGATAATACTTGGATATCTGCTGAGATTATTTGAAGAAAGGATTTATCTGGGGTTGACAAGATGGCTCAACCAATAAAGGAACCTGCTGCCAAAACTGATGACCTGAGTTCTATCTTGGGGACCACATGATAGAAGGAGAAAACCAATTCCTGAAAGGTTGTCCTCTGACCTCTACCCTTGAGCTGTGGCATGCACAGACATGCAGACAGACAGACAGACACACACACACACACACACACACACACACGCACACACACAAATTCCACTTTATATAATCTCCTAGGTATCTAGCCCCTGTTGTTCACCTGTTGTGGTGATCTGGGGCAGGAATTCTGAGCTTACTCTGCATCGAAAGACCATATAAAGTCCCAAACCAGTAGACCTTGTAGGTGCCTCTTCTTGGTCAGACTTTTGGTGCACAGAATTGAATTCTTGGCCAAGAACCAGATACGCCATCCTTATTGTCATCTGTCTTGGGTAGTACACAAAGCTCCATAAAGAAGCATTCTTGTCTCTGGGGATGCCAGATGAGGACAGAAAGGAAATAAGAGGGCAAGCAGCCTGCTGGGGAGGCCAGGAAGATATAAGGATTGAGGCTGCTTGCTACTATTGGTTGGTGGTATTACAGGGACATGGCTCCAGCACCAGGGGGGACCGTAAGGGTCAGGAAGAGCAAATTGTAAACAGAGTGAAGTAAAATGAATCAATCTGTGGTGACCTAAAAGACAGGAGGAGAGCCTGCTGATGGAGGCCTACAAAAGGCTCATGGTAAGGTGAGCTGGCATCAGGCAGCCTCTCGCCTGCAACTTCAAGGCCCTGTGAGGTTAAGGTTGAAGATGTCCCCTGGAGCAAGCCTACTTACCCTAACTGTGGTCCAAGGCCCTGGACAGGAGAGAAGCACATTTGTTTGCACAGGTTGTCATTCTTAAAGTGTGCCCAATAAGACAGGTAAGAAACCTGCACAAAACTATAAGGTCTCGTTCATAACAATGCCACTGAAGGGAACCATTGCTAGTAGCCCAAGGGACTCCCACCAGACATTTCCTCTATGTGTATACAATCTAAACTAAAATCCGAGTTTTGTTATACTTTACATGTGATAGTCTTTTTTTACCTAAGATTATAGCACAAGCCTACTTCTATCCTTCGATATATTTCTACAGCATCTGTTTTGTTTGTTTTGGTTTTTTGAGATAAGCTTTCACTGTGTAACAGCCTTGGCTGTCCTGGAACTAGTTCTGTAGAGTATGCTGGCCTTGAACTCACAGAGCTCCACCTGCCTCTGTCTCCCTAGTGCTGGGACTAAAGTTGTGCAGTCACCACCGCCCAGCTCTACAACATCTTTTAACAGGAGTCTCACAGTCTTCAGTTCTGTGGGTGCCTGTGCGCATTGAGTTGATTCTCTATTGCATATTTTGATCAGCTGTAAATGTGAACCATTGTAGTCATCACTGCATCAAACATCTTTGTTTAACAACAATCTCTGAGGACAATTTTAATTATTTTCTTAAGGCATTTTTCCCTCTCTTTATTTCATTCTTTCTCTTTCTTCCAATTTCTTGGAGAAAGGGTCTCGCTAAGTCCAGGCTACCCTGGAATTCAGTTCTTCCGTCTCAGCCTCCAGAGTGCTGAGATTAGGAGGATGTGCCCCCACCCCTGACATCTCAGAGCACTTTCTTAGATGTAGAATCATTGCTTCAAAGGTTCTTGCTACACGCTGGTCAACTGCCCTCCTTTCTTCTGTCCTTCATTTACCCCTCGGTCAGAATGTTAGACTAAGTACACCTCTGTTAATCGGTGACTTTACCCGTCCTACGCTTTTACCAACAGTCTTTCAAGAGGAAGGCAGCCTTTCCAGATTCAGGATCAGCTTTCTGACAGCGTAAGCTTCAAACACTGAGGCTAATTTATTTGTGTTTATTGGAAGAGCTTAGTATATTCACCCATAGGGAGAGCCAGAGCCTGGACAAAGAAAGCTGAATTTGATCAGGCAGCCATCAATACTAGGGAGGGAGAGAGAGAGACCAATGTGGTAGGAGGTATTTATTTCATCATCCTCCCAAACCCAGCACAGTGAGCTGCCAGGCAAAAGCCCTCCTCCCAGAACTCTTGCTTAGGAATGCTTCCTGGCTGATCAGGAAATGAGAGAACAAAGCGAGGCCACACAAAGGCGGGCTTAGCGCACTGGAGGGCCAGTGATGTGCAAAGTCCCTGACGCTAAGCAGAAATGAAAACCTTAATGGCGAGACACCCAAAGAAAATGTATTCCATATGCACCGGCTTGTGGACAGCAGAGGAATACAAATATAGTTGGGGATCAGCCAGAAGGAACAGGCACATGCTATCAGACATTTGGGGCTGGCTTTCCACATGCTGGTGCCAGTTTCAGCTGAAGGTGCTTGGGACACTGCATGTGATCTTGCCTGGAATTGGACATGATGTGGACTCACTTACACCACAGCTATTTAAAATAGTCGTAAGAGCCACGCTGCATTGGGCAAGGCCTCTGGGGGTGGAACGTCTACTAACCATGCAATGAAATGAATGCTGTGATGTCCATCCATCTCCTAGATAACGGATGTGCTGTGAGATTTAATAAAGTGCCTGCTTGTTCAGTGTGGGAGACCTAGTTCTTACATCAGTCCTGTCTGGTCCAGTACCTGCTGTTTTCTTCATACCAATATATGTGTGGGGCCTGATGTCCAGATTTTTGGAGGCTCAGAACAACTAGGCCCGGTAGCCATGCTAAAGACTGGCCACTCTGGCCGATATACTGTGACGAGCTTCTTACAGCATTCACTATATGCTTCCATGATCACAGTGACACAGCCACGATGCTAGAGAGGCTGGCTCAGGGGGGAGAATGACCACCAGGGCATGGTATGCACTTCCTTGTGACTGGTAATCTAAATCCATTTGGATAGGACATTCCCAGAAATCATCTTGGTGGTGGTGGGTGGGTGGTGTTATAACTCCCATTTTCTCTGCTGTGGAACCCAGATAATGAGGCTCTTGGAGGTAAGCCCTCAAAGATATGGCCCAGTGTCTGTCAGAGCGTCCATGAAACTCCCAGCTATGGCTAGAAAAAATGATTCTCTCTCTCTCTCTCTCTCTCTCTCTCTCTCTCTCTCTCTCTCTCTGTCAGGTAAGCCTCGGATGGGGTGGGTGTCATTCCTCAGGAGTCATCCTTTTTTTTGTTTGTTTGGTTTTTTTGAGTCAGAGACTCTCATGAGAATTTAGGGTTCACTGAACAGGCTAGGCAGATTCACCAGCAAGCCTTAGGGATAACCCTGCCTCCCAGTGCTAGGGTCTCAGCCTCCTTCCACTGTTCTCAGCTCTGTCTTAACTCAGGCTCGGGATTGCACTGAGGTCCTCATCCTTGCATAGCAAGAACTTTACCACGAGAGCCATCTCCCCGCCCTGCATTTTTCATTTCAGACTATTTTTTTAAAATTAATTTTTCAGGTTAGCATATAAAGTAATGGATTTCATAAAGACCTCTTCCTACATATGTGTCATTTTTGAATTCTTCAGACCTTTGGCTTTTAGGAAGCTTCTAGGGGTGGGGGAGAACAGAAGAGGGAGAGAAGAAGGGAATAAATTCATCCCGAGTCTCTGGGCAACCTAGAAAACCGGCAGCACCCAGCCAAACCCTCACTTGCCTTCTTGTTAGAGGCTCCTCAAGTCCCCAACTTTCTCCCACAGAAACAGGCATTTTGCTGACCAAGGAGAATCTTACTGCTGACTCGCTGTTTTGCTGGAAAAACACTGGACAGACAAGAAAAGGATTTTTTTTTTTCTATTTAAAAAACAAAACAAGACAAAAACCGAAGGCACAAAGCTTTTAACTTAAGTGCAGGGGATTGACTGCTCCGAGCAAAATGGAGAATGACTGTTGTCTACCTAAGAAACTCCAGGTTCTCTAGTCTGGGGACTAGAAAGCGATTCATCTCAATCTGTCCCCAGACTCTGAGGCTCCAAGGGTGTGGCATGCATGGAGGGTGATGGTGGAGCTTTTACCGAGTCCATTTCTATGGGAGGCAGGAGTGCGATTAAGCGCTGGGTGGTCATTTCATTTAGTTCTATGGACATTGGAGTACCACGCACATTTTGCGGGTGAGGACACTGAAGCTTAACGAGATGTGGTGACTTATGTGTGACTACACACTTCTCAAGGGTCAGAGCTGGGATTCAATCCCAACCAGGGTCCATGTTCTCCATCTCTATTGCCCATCATATCACTTCTCAGGGGTCAAAGATTTATGCTTGCTGGGGATGTAACCCAGTTGGCAGTGCTTGCCTAACGTGCACAACGCCCTGGGTTCCACCCCCAGTACAGTGTATTTGGGGCATAGAGGCACATTCAGGAAGTGGAGGCAGGAAGTGGTTCAGAAACACTCAAGGTCATCCTTTGCTATGTATTGAGTTTGGGGTAGATTGGGTTACATGAGACCTTGCCTCAACTAATAAAATAAAAAAATCTAAAGGGTGCGTGGCATGCTCTAGGGAGGACTATATATGATAATATATTATAATATATATCCTTTTGTTAAGTATTGCAAATAAGTACTGATGACAGGGCCTCTGGGAGTGTTTCCAAGTCAGGCCAGTATGATTAAAAAGGATCAATAGGACCCAACCAAATGACCTGTTTATTTTCTAGCCTGTCCCTGAGTAGGAGCAGGCCAAAGAGATCTGTGGTCAAAGGTACAGCCTGGACTTTGCTGTTACCTCTCTCTTCTGGGATCACTCCTTGTTCTCAAAGAATAAGCCGCCTCCCGAGAGGTTCCTCAGAGTGGGGACAGCTCATCCTCAGCCCCCACCCAGCCTGTGAGTAGATTTGAGAAGAAAATCCTTGTTTGGCTGAAGGAGGAAGAACCATGAAAACACACTGGGCTTTAGAAATGTAAATATCCACACAGCTAGACGGATGAGGACTGTGGAGAGGTGCCAGAGGAAGCCTGGATGGGAGAATCCGCAGACAGAGATGGATGAGAAGGACACAGGGAGAACGGGAGAGACAACAAGCCACAGGAGCGGAGGAAAGAAGCTTGGGGGTGGCTGAGCCTGGCATGCTCTGGTGTTCTGAGGGAATGGGGAGACCTTCTGACTGGGTCTGTCCCTGGGGATAAGGAGATCACGGCCACCTCAACCGAGGGTGCCTAACACAGAAGGCTCGCAAATATGCTCAAAAGCTGCCTGGAGTAGTAGACGTGACTCATGCCAGGAACTGAATTCCCGGATCACACGGAAATGTGTTAGGAAAACACAGTCTTAGGTCCTACCCAAGACCCACTGAGTCGGCTGCACTGGGCCCAGTACAATGTTTTGTTTCTACAAGCCCTTAGATGGTTTGAGTGTATGCCATAGTTTAATAATCACCAAAATAGGGGGCTGGGGAGAAGGAGGAGGTAAGGTCAGGAAGGTGGAGAAGAGAATTCGAGAGTCTAGGTTGTAATGTCTGAGGAGGAAAAACAAAGACAAAGGACTTGGATCTTGTTCTGATATGAAGAGAACACAACATATGGAAAGTCTGGAGGTCCATCAGGTGGTGTGGAGCTGCCTTAAATCTGGCTGGAACAAGGTAGGGCATGTGGAAAGCACGAACAGTTTACCAAAGGGCCACAGAGCCAGCCCAGGAACTAAATAAACATCCGGTTACAGGGCCTGTGAAAGGTGTTGATGATGTAAGAGTACTAACTGACTCACCCATGCCTTTGACAGTGTTTCTGTGAATGCAGAGAAGAGAGCGGGGCATGGCAGAGGGTACGGATTCAGTGAGCTTGGAGATCCCTACTCCCATTCTCCTTGTCTTGGTACAAATTCAACTCAGGCTAGCATGCCCTGAGCATCTTCTGTTTGGTTGCTGCTATTTTCTCTTCCCTCACCTATGGAGGTTTGGAGGCTCTCTCCCCTAGTTGGGCAAGCTCTTAGGAGATAAGCTTGGACACCATGCAGAATGTCCAGGCTTGGAGTGACACACCTTAAACACGGTACAGATCTACCTTGCTACCCATGAAAGTAGGTGGAATCTGCTGGGGACAAGGCCCTTCTTTGTTTACTGCTGATCCTGAAAAGAGATGTGTGGACTGACAGCTGAACCAATGGCGCTTCAGTTGCTTTAATGCTAATTAATGTCCAGATAACCTATACAGGCCGACTCTCTGAACACCCCACTCTCAGCCATCCTCAGCAACAGAGGGCCTGGGCTCCAGGTATCGCTCACCTATCTCTTGCCAGCACAAATACCTTAAAATAATCTTGGGAAACTTTTGCAGATGTAAAATAACCATTAAGGTGCTTACAGTTTTGAAAATGTTCAATTTGGGCCTTTTTAATGTAGATTCAAATCTGCTCTGGAGATCTGCTTGAAGAAAAAGCACTTTGTGTAACTTTCCATTTGGCTTAGCAGGCAGACCACCTGCAGGCCTCTTAGGGACCCCACTTGGAGACCCACTGTGTTAGCAGCCAGCCTGGGTAGAGGGAAATAGCTGCCATCCCTCTCAATACTTCAGGAGGAACTGGCTAATGAATTAAAGGGGGGTTGAAACGCCCAACACCCCGTTGAAAGCAATCTCCATTAGTGTAGCACGCGCAACACAACCATGAATTATTGTGTTGATTGGAGGAGACAAGCCATAAATTTCTCCTATTAAACTTCTTGACTCGGAATATCAGGCAGAGACTAATGACTTAAAAATAATACATGCAAATGTCATTGGCATACAGATGACCCGGGTTCTGGTCCCAGCACGGGAGGTTGAGCTTATGACTTAGAGTAGAGAATTCATTTAGGGACTGGGGCAGAATGCATAGGCCCATGTATGTAATAGTGATCTTTCCTGTTTTCTCAAAAGGGGGAACTCTAGAGAAGTGAGGGAGGGGTTGAGATCAAGAAAGAATATTCAAGGAGACCCCTCCCCCCATAGAGAGTTTTGATTCTTGTCTGTTCTGGGTTAGTCACCTTCCTGAAGGGTTTCACTAGGCAAACCCATAGAGGACATAGTGAGCACAGCCCGGATTCTCCCAACTGCCCCATGCTTATGTGCCCCTCCTTTGTCTGTCTGTGTTGGCTGCTGAGAGTCACTGCCTCCTCATAACCTGTCCTAATTGGACCCTGTGCCTGGCCTTCCCACTCAGCCTCCCACCGCCACACTTCACCCACTGTAGAACCACTTTGACCTCTGTCATGTGAGCCTTTGTTTAAAAAAATGTTTAGTACAGGATAGCCCTGCTAATTCTGTCAGCATAGACTTTATTTTTCTGGTAGGAATCTTTACTGTTTCTCCTCTAGGTCTCTTTTGGGACCTGTCTCATACCTACCTCAGCATCTGAGATACTCCACTGACTCTAGCAACTCAGAGAGGATCAGTTTTGAATCTGTCACTGAGTGAGGGTCCATGGGTATCCCCCAGCACTACCTGCAGGAGACAGGGATAGACAAAGGCCCTAGGGACTTTGGGTCCAGCCTACGGAGGAAAGCAATTCTCTTTGGTCACGCGTGTATTTCTAGGAGCATGGCTGCCCAGAATGATGTCTGGTTCTTGGAGGATGGGGACCCTGCTGCCTGAATTCTGTTCTTGTCTTTTGTCATGCCACTCAAGTTATTCCATCCCATGATACCCTCAAGAATCCAGCACCAAGTTTGTTTTGTAGGACAGCCATCAAATGGCAGGATGTCAGCTTTGTCCCTTGCAAGATCCACACCATGGTTTATACTTACCTAGGCCTATGCCAGTGCCTGCAGGATGAGGCTGGGTTCTCCGTTAGTCCAGCAGCCATCTCCAAAGGGGTGGGGCCTGGGGCCTGACCCAGAAGGAGACATTCTTACTCCATAATCCCCTGCTGTTCTGAGGCCTCATGCTGGAGAACAGAGCATCAAGCACAGTCCAGAAGGTGCTGGGANGGATCATTTCTTCTCTTTCCTCCCTCTCCACTCCCTCCCCATTTTTTATTTTTTTATTAACAAGGATGAAAGTAAATGTGAACTCGAAACAATAAGGCATGGAAAATCACAGAAATAACTTAATTAAGTTTTTAAAGATTTCCATGCTTGAATAAATTAGCCTTCCTGCAAATGTCACAACATTCAGAAAAAAAAATTGTAATCAATGGAGCACAATGCTTCCCTGCTCTTTATTTAAAAGAAAGCTCTGTTGGTGCGTTTCCTTTTACCCCTGCTCCTCCCTGGCAGCTGCTGCTCCTTGGCCCCTTGGCTTCAGGCAAGGGCACCAGACTCTCGAATCAGCATATTCCATTCTGGTTGCTGGGAAGGAAGAAAGATGGAGGATGGTGGGGGGCAGGGCTGAGAGGAGCAGGCAGGGAGACTTTCTTTGGCGAGTGCATGTCATAGTCCTGACTGTCCTTTGTAAGGCAGCAAAAGCTAATCTCTCTTTAGAGTTTAGGGTTGTATCGTAGACTCTGGGTGTCTTCTAGACTCGTCTCCATGCCTCCGAGCCAAGAGAGAGCATGATGAAGAATCAGAAATGACCCTGAAAGGCAAGGGGACAAGGGCTAGTCACCCATCATACTCTCTGGTATTTGTCTCCTTTCCCAGGCCTTTCTTCATCACTGGGGCTGCCAGAGATCAGAAGGTCTCAGGAAATGGCAGGAGAGGATGATGGGAAAGGGAGAGGGTCCTAATGTCCAGCACAGCTGTCCTGCCTGCAGCCACATGGATGGGTCTCCATGGCCTTCAAGGCAGAAGGCAGCTTGCTAGGCTAATGAGTCCAGCCACTGCTGATTTGAGCAGGGAGTGATGTCATGCTGGCTGCCAGGCCCTGCTATAATGCAGCTGTCAGGGCCCCGTGGGGAAAACTGGGGGAGAAATACGAGAAGCCTAAAAAGCAGCAAACGGCCCAGTCAAGTGAAGGGAAATGGAATTACAGTAATGCTGAAAGCAAGCACACTGGAGAATTAAAATGCTCTGTTTTGGAACCAGATTCTACTCAACCCAAGTTATTAAATTATTTATTGTTTGCCTCTCCAGTAATGGGAGAGATTGATGGTGTGTGTGGGGGATCAGCCAGGGCAGAAATTGCTTTAATTATCAGATACATTTGGGGGCCACCCCAGGTCTAGGCTGGTGCCCCTGGTGCTTGGGACTGAGAGTGGTAATGGGATGTTCAGAGCTTAATTAGATCCCTCAGATGCATTCATGGCAGTAACCTGAGAGGAACAGTGTCATGATCCTCCAGGCTTGCTGTGATAGACTATTTCCCTAGGATGTTTTGTGACCTCATATAGTTCTGCTTGTATGGCATGGTGTATTGATATACGGTGGCTATCTCCAGAACCCCAGGAGCTCACAGTCTGCCATCACCACTGAGTTTGGAGTGAAGATGATTAAGGATCCTGAAAGAAGATGGGGTAGGGTCAATGATATGGAAGAGTCCCACAGCCCATTCATCTTGGCCACTCTGCATCCTTTGGCACTGTTGGGAAAGCAGGGCGAAGATGGCAACACATTTCACAGTAGTGGGATGGAGGCTTGGAGCTTTGCCTAAGCCCTCCAGTGGGTGAGTGGCAGGTTCTACTTGGCTTGGCTCCAGAGCCTAACCTTCACGTCTGTGCTATTGCACTGCAGGGCTGGAGGGGTAGAGAAGGACAGAAGCCGGAAGTGAGGTGGCTATGGCTTTGGCTCTCCTCTGATGGTTAGCAAAAGTCTAGTCTTTTCTCTAGGAGTCGATTGCCTCCTAGTCAACAGGACTCAGCTGGAAAGGAGCAGTTCAAGGCTGCCTGTTGATTGATGAATGGATTAATTCATGATAGCTTAAGGAGAGGGACCACTCTCTTAATCCCAAACCCCAGGATGAGCTAGTTGGTTAATGATCCAGATCCAGGGGGATCTGGAAAACCTAGATCAGGGATCAGGGACTCAACTGTGGCAGGGTACCTAGGCTCCTCGCCTGGCTTTTCCTAATGAGTGATCAGGGAAAAGGGCCAGTGATCTAAACCTCTGCTCCCAGTCCTTTATCTCTGACCTGAATTCATGAGAGATAACAAGGAGGAAACCACCCTCAAGTCAGCTAAATACTCTGCCTGTGACATTCTGAGACTCACAGGGTTTGAGATGAATCAACAGTATTAGAGGCTGTTTGTCCAACAGCCAGGAGTGCCTAGGAAAGCAGACTGCCATTGCCAAGGCGACTGTGGAGGCAAAGGTCTGGGTGGAACGCTTTGCTTCCTCAATTAGAGCTGGTTTTCCTTTTCCTGCAAATTTGGGGACTCTTCTGTTATTAATGACCTTTTTGGATTTATGCCCAGGATGTAGAGATATTGTCTTCGGATCCAGGTAATGAGGTCGCAACTGATCCTGAACAAATGGAGGAAGTTATTTAATAATTACTCTGCACTGTCTGAGGGTGACCTTTCGTTTGTCGAGATGAGAGGCATCTGTTTATCCTCCCCACCATGCAGAAGACTTTGATATTTCGGGCTTAGTTCTGGATGGAATCCATTTTGCTTTCCGCCTTTGTTGTTTTGTCTTGGCTGTTGATCGGCTTTCTGTTGGAAGGTACTGCTGGATTCGCCATGTAAGGTTGTTACAGTGGAAGGAACACCAGTGGAAACCATGTCAGAAGAATGGAAACCCCCTTTTCTCCTAGTCTGACGTGTATAATCGGCTTCTGGGGGTCCATAGATGATGCTAGCCAGGCAGTTTGGGAGTGGCTGGAGACCCAACTTTTTTTGTTGTTGTTTTTTTTTTTGAAACATGATCTCAGTAGATAATCTAGACCAAGCTGGCCCAAAACTAGTAATTCTCCAAATGTTTCATTTATTTACTTACTCTTTTATTTATTTATGTAGGACTCTACTATGTACCCCAAACTGACCTGCAACCTGAAATTCTTCTGCTTGAAGCTCAGAGTGCTGGATTACAGGACTGTGCCATCATACCCCACTGAGGCAAAACATTATTATTATTGTACTAATTTTTCATACAATATATTTTGATCACCTTCTTTCCACTCTTCCAAATTCTCCCAGATCCTCCTCAAGTTCTCAGGAAATCAGCAGATTCCCATGGATATTACACAGAGGAGGTAGAGAGGAATTCAGGCTGGCCTCCATTCTTTTACTTTCCCTCCCTCCTCCCTTCCTCCCCTCCTCCCTCCCATCCTCCCTCCCTCCTCCCTTCCTCCCCTCCTCCCTCCCATCCTCCCTCCCTCCTCCCTTCCTCCTCTCCTCCCTCCCTCCCTCCCATCCTCCCTTCCTGCCTTCCTTCCTTAAGTGTACCAAAGTAGAAGAATATAAGGTACCTGGGGCAGCACTGCAGCCCTCACCAGGAAGAATGCAGGAATTATAGAGGTGGAGGGGGCCTTGCCATCTAGCTCAGGGAAGCTCTTGAATATTTCCTGGGGAGGCCTCACTACTCCTTGGTCTTGAGGATCTATCTGGGAGAGGAGGATGATAAGACTCATGGCGTTTAAGGGAAGACAGCTTGACTTGACTTACACAGAAAACCCCACACTGTCAAGGGCAGGCAGTTTCTTAAGAACCCCAAGCTAGCTCTTTAATCTGTTTGTGTATACTTTAAAAATACCCCTGGCCAATGGCCATTGTGCCTCCTCTTACCTGACTCTTCTGGACAGTCTCCTAACCAACCCTACACCTCATCTTGTAAGCATCCACTCCGTTTCTACCTATTCTTACGGAATAGATTTTTAAAATAAGATACAAATACCTGTGCAGTTACCCAAGACTTCAAGTCAACAAATCACACAGAAACTTGCATGTCAACATAGTTTCACAACAGCTAGGTTATGTAACTAATCTAGGTGTCCAACAACAGGGGCATCATAGGTGGAGTTTTCCTGTCTGGACCTCCTACTCCCAAATAACCAGGAGCCACTTCCCAAATAACTGACTCAGTGACTTAATATAAATTATAAATGCTTGGCTGATAGCTCAGGCTTGTTACTAGCTAACTCTTACATTTAAGTTAATCCATATTTCTTGTGTATGCTTTGCCATGTGGCTCATGGCTTGTTACCTTATTTTTTACACATCCTGCTTCCTCAGTGGCTGGCTGACTCTGCCCTTCTTCTTTCCCATCATTCTCAGTTTGGCTTTCCCACCTAACTTTATCCTGTTCAGCTATTGGCCAATCAGCTTGTTTATTAAACCAATCATAGTGACATATATTCACACAGTGTACAGAAGGATTATTCCACAGCAGGGTATGGTAAAGAAAATGTATCGTATGTGTACAATGGAACTTTTCTAGCCATAAAGAGTGAAATTATGTCATTTCCAGGAAAACACATTCACGTGAACATGATCATATTAAAGTCAGGTTTTCTCTTATTTGTCACTTCTAGATTTTTTTGTGTTTGTTTTTGTTTTGCTTGTTTGTTTTTTGTTTTTCAAGATGGGGTTTCTCTGTGTAGCCTCAGCTGTCCTGAAACTCACTCTGTAGACCAGGCTGGCCTTGAACTCACAGAGATCCACCTGCCTCTGACTCTTGAGTGCTGGGACCAAAGGCATGTGCCACCATTGCCTGACTGACTTCTACATTTTTAAAGATTTATTTTTATTAATATTATTTGTAAATGTGTGTGTGTGTGTGTGTGTGTGTGCATGCATGCATGCATGTATGCACGTATGCACGTATGTACATGTGTGTGAATGCAGGTCCCCAAGGAGGCCAGAGGTGTAGTATTCCCCTGCAGCTGGAGGGGAGAAAGGGGAAGGTTTGGGAGCATGAGGGAATATATTCAATATGCAACACATATGTGTATGAAGATGTGCTTGTATAACAGGGAACTATGTACAATGAATAGACACAGAGAAAAACAAATTAACTAGTATGTTAATTATTATGTTAGTTATTATACGTATTTATCAACTGACTAATGTGCACACAGTCCTTTAACTCTTGCCTGTTGGTTGTTCTTTGCTGTTCTGGGCATGAATTTGTATCTGTCCTCATTCTTAGAACAGTCCCTGGGACTTGTCACAGCCATCCTGGGTCTTCTGGTGGAATATTCTGATGGCTCATGAGTGTTTTGGGGGCGGTCCACTCAGACTTATCCCCTTAGTCTACCTCCTCTGAATAAGTTGTTTTCTAGATCCTGAAGAGAGAATTATACCCAATAATACTCAAATCTAGCTTGATGACCAAAGACTTGGTCTGGTCCAACCTCTTCTCTCTTCCAGTCTCTTCACCAGTGCGACCTCAGAAAGGAAATTATTATTATTATTGTTTATTTATTTATTTTTGAAGAGCATGGAGTTGGCAGGAGACTAGAAGTCTGACAGGAGAGATCTAAAGGAAAACGTATCCCTCATGACTGGGAATGCTATCCTGGGAGTGGGTAGGCAGGGCTAACCCCACTCCTTGGAGCCTTTCATTCCTCCTGGATGAGCAGAGAACTCAGAGCTAGGGTGGGTCGGGATGAGAGGAGATTAGCTCCAGGTTAGAGGGGTGAAGTAATGATGTGAGTTGGACCTTTGAAACTGATCGTGCTGACCTCAAACCATGATGGTTGCCAGGGGGAGAAGGACCTCTGCCCTCACACTAAGTGTCCCTAGGTTACACCCCGGAATGGTCTTGATCCACACTTACATAACATGAATCGTGCATGTAGCCAATTCCTCATCTCATTTTCTCAGGAGGCTACAGGGGTGCTGCTCCCTGTCTGTGGAATGAACTTGAAACCACAGTGCCTAGCACTATGTAGGAACTCAACAAAACAAACAAACAAACAAATCAACCATGCTTCCACAGTGCTTGTTCTGGACTTCTGTTGACAGGTCCCATTTGTCCATCTCTTTGGAAGCCTCTGTTATAGACCTGTCTAGCTGCAACTGGCTTTCCTGACCACAGTCCCAAACCTTCCTTGGTCTAACCATGTCTAGAGAGAGAGAAAAGAACCTGAGGCTGTAAGGTGGTGAAGACTGAAGAAACTTGGGAAACCATCTTTGGTTTCCTGAGGGAAGGGATTTTCTTCCTCTCTACTCCAGTGAATTTTTTTTTCCCATATTTTTTCTCGTTTCTTTCCACCATCTTGGGTCTACAGAGCAATTTCTTACATCCCCCTTTCCAGATGTCTACTGACTCCATCTGGAAAAGCTCAGTGTAGGTGGGGAAAATCATCTCCTCTTGAAGCAGAGAAATTGAAGTTCAGGGCCCACCCAACACTAGTCTCTGCAGGCGGCCTTCCTCCCAGTCCCCTCCCTCCCTTCCTTCCTTCCTTCCTTCCTTCCTTCCTTCCTTCCTTCCTTCCTTCCTTCCTTCTCTCCCTCCCTCCTTCTTTTCTCCTTCCCTCTCTCCTTCCTCCCCCTTTCATTTACTCTACCTACTCTTTCCTTTTTTAAAACAGAGTTTTACTTTGTAGCCCAGATGAACCTTGCACTCCACCCACCCTCTGAGGCTTGTACCATAACACCTGGCCCACATGTGGTGTACCCCCTGGGTGTACATATTTCTATTGCCCATTTTAGCTGTCTCCTTGAGAGTTTTCATTCAGAAGACTTATCTGCCCATCTTCCCTACCTAGGCTTGGAATGGCCGTTAGGTATCAGCTGCCCTTACTTTATGGGTTCTCATCTTGGGTGAGGCCCTCCCTTCACTTGTGCTTACAGAGAATTCTTACAGCTGTTCCTGGAGAGTAGGTGCTGTGGCCTGGGGCCTTTTCCTGGGCTCACACTTCATCATGTCTCCCACAGTGCTTGAGGTTGAAGAGGCATTGGGAACTGCTGGTTTGTCCCCAGAACTTCATTATCTAGCAGAGGAGACTCAGAATTGAAAGGACTTATCTAAGATCATAGAGCAGACTCCACGGTGTCTAACCTAGGTCCTTTCCACTCGTGACTTGGGCCCTCTAACCTGACTGTGAGTGAGCTGAGGTGACCCCTTCTGTGGACCCCGATGACCAGCTTCCCTGCACACAGATCAGCTTCTCTGCCCCCCATACCTGTGCACACAGGCACTGCCTAACTTTGTACTTCCCTCCTGTCTGGGGACCGAAGCCAAAGCCTCTAACAAAACTGTCTTCTGAGGGCTCCTTGGCTGTCCTGTTTGTAAAGCCCTTCACAGCCAGCCTTGCCTTTCATTTCCTTAATCTTAAATTGCATCAAAAAGGGAGAGATTAGAGGTAAAACCTCCATAAAGGACTGAACAAAAGCCTGCTCCTCCATTGGATTCTCACACCTAGCTTTGCCTTTTTCTCCTCCCTCTGGTCTGACAGACCCAGTGTATGAACCTCTTTCCCTTTTTTTTTTTTTTTCAAACTTAGATTAAAACACTATTTAGAAAAAGCCCACAAGTTTGAAGTCACCTCTGGTTCATACATTAAACATCAAATGTACATTAACTGTGAATTATGGTCATGAAAAGTAAATCCTTTAATGCCGTTTTCTGTGTTCCACTGCTGAAGCTTAGCATTAATGGCCTCTCTGCCACTCTGTGAAGGATGAGTTTCTTATTTTCCTGTTCCCACCACCATGGAGGCTTCCTCTCTGTGCGACTGTAAACACGCAGCCATGGGAAAAGATTGCAGAGGAGTTTAAGCTAAGCACATCCTCCTAGGTGGGAAGAGACATCTGCTCCCAATGGACTGTGTGTGTGTGTGTGTGTGTGTGTGTGTGTGTGTGTGTGTGTGACACCTTGAACAGGATCACTCCATAAGCCCCTTTTCATCCTGAAAGCTCAGTTGATTGTTTGCAACAGTCGGTCCTGAGGAGCCATAGTTGTTAGGAAAGTGACTAACGGGTGTCTAGATTGAGCTGTTGATCCGAAGACTTTACAACAGAGAAGCAAGCTGGCTCAGATGCCGAGGCTGGCTAATGGGAAACAGTGGTGAACGGCCAGGGCTCAGCTTTGGTTGGATACTGAACTCTTGTACAACACAGGCATCTCTCTCTCTTCCCGCTTTGCCAGGATGAGGAGCAGTGAACAAGGGCGATAAGCATTCAAAACATTTACTCTTCTGAGAAGGACCTTTTCTTTAATGCCGTGGGAGCTCCCTGTTGGTGGGGCTAAGATGCAAATTACACACAAAGCCTTTAACTACAATCTGCTCTGAAGCCTGGGATGTCAGGAGTACTGGCATTATGGACAAGCCACAGCAGGTTTGGAGACAAAATTCGGAAAGTTAGAGTGAATTACTTCTTCCACTTGGGTTCAGAGACCACAGTAGATAAAGCACAGATAATGAGGGCAAAGTGATGTAAAAGGCCTGGTATTACATTGCAGTGTTTATGCACCTTTAAAGCTTGCAGTAAATTACACAAGTTATTTAAATACATTCTTTAATATTTATGCTTTGTTGTTTTAATAAAGACTTCTATTTTTAAATAAAAATGCATAATTAAGTGGAACAGAATATTTTCCTCTTTGACGTGCTTAATCATGCCTCTGGGAGGCTAAAGTTGTTTGGATGAATAAAGGCCAGACCTACCCTCTACTGTGTGGCACTCAGTAGGTGCTTGATAGATGGCCAATGATTAACAGTTATGTACTTGCCCCTGTGGTATGTTCTGGAATTTCAGTGAGGTGGGGGGAAGGTGTAAGGGGGAGGGGGAAGGAAAGGAGGGAGAGGAAAGGAAGGGGGGGAAGGAGGGGGAGAGAAGCTGTGCTCTAATGGAGCTTATAATATCATAAGGGAGGCAGACNTTTGTTACAGAACTGAGTGTAGGCTTCCAAGGGAGATGGGGAGACATGGGAGCATTGTCTGATGANGAAGGGACCTGAGCTGGTTAGAGATCCAGAAAGAGAAGGGGAGGCAGGCATTCCTGAGGAGATGATGATTGCATTTAGAGCTGAGGGCTGGGTAGGAAACTGCTGGAGAGGAGAGGGCTACANGCCTGAGTGTCCTCTGGGAACCAGAGGTAGGAGAAAGTGACATGCATGTGGACAACTTTGAAGACGGCAGGTGACTCACCTGGTGACACTGCAATCCCCCCTGAGGTTGGGTTGGGAAGTGCGAGTGGGAACTGAAATCCAGCCCCATCCCCCTCGTTCATCTGGAGGCCCCAAGATGCTGCAGCAGTGTAGAGGAAAGGCCACCTTTCCCCTACTGGGCTGTCCAGGGGGACAGCTCTACCAAGCCCCTGTAGAGTCCCCTAAGTGTTCATGTGATATTGGGGCTGGAGGATGGCAAGGCAGAGGGTAGGCGAGGGCTGGCCAGACTGGAAAGTTTCCAGGCCCAGACCCTTGGGACTGGGAGCCAGTGCTAATGGCTCAGGCCTTTATCCCAAGAACAATGAGACGCTTAATGAAGGGCTCTCACTGCATTCGTGTATGATGATCAGAGTTATATTTTGAAAAATATCACCCTGGTTGCAATGCGGGGAATTGATTCTTGGGGCATTAGGATAGAAGCAGATACAGTTTAGGGGTNAAGACNNAGTTTGTTTTTGGGCTGTTGAGTCTGATGTGTCTTTCCTAATAGAATGTCAAGTAGGCATGGATAAGCTGGTGATAATAGGTGGCTTTATGTGTATGTGCACATGCTTATGTGTGTGTGTATATGTGTGTGGATGTATGTGCAGATATGCCTGTGAATGTGCAGGCCAGAGANTGACACTGGGTGTTGCCCTCAATCTCTCTCCACCTTGTTTTCTGAGGCAAGGTTTCTCACTGAGCATGGTGGAGTACACTGATTTGGCTAGACTGACTAGCCAGCACGCCCAAGGAATTCTCCTGTTTCTGCCTCCCCAGTTGCTGAGGTTATGGGTTCATGCTGCTACAACTGACTTTTTACATGGGCTGAGGATCCAGACTCAGGCCCTCTTGCTTACCTGGCAAGCATTATACTAACTGAGCCATCTCTTCCCAGCCCAGTAGTTAGTGNTTGGTTGTAATCTTCAGTCATTGGCCCCAGGATATATAGTGATTTCATCAATAGGTGGAAAGGGAAATAGAAGGNTATAAATGGAGTCCACTCAGGTGCCAAGGCTGGCTCTCAAGTGACAATGTCCTGTGGCCAAATCAGTTGTTTAGAAAACCAGAAAAAGCTGGCAGTTTAGTTCAGCATGGGAAAACACCCGTGAAGAAGGCCACAGTTACAGAAGACTGTGGGAACATATTGCTTCTCCTGATGCAAGTGGTCGTAGAGCTTCAGACATTTGGAAATGATTCTAGCCAGGAACCAAGGCAGACATGAAAATGATGATAGTGTTCAATTTATGTGGCTGAGACAAGATGTGGTGCATAAGCGGGAGGTCCTAAAATGAGCAGGGTTTCAGGCAGAGTGACAATGCGGAAGAAGGACTTGAGTACTGTAGAACACTGTTTTAAGGTGTGTTGCCTTTGTTTAACTCTGTGAAGCTGTGTTACTGTGCCTGTCTACAACACCTGGTGATCTAACAAAGAGCTGAATGGCCAATAGCAAGGCAGGAGAAAGGTTAGGCGAGGCTGGCAGAGAGAATATATAGAAGGAGAGATATGGGAGGAGAGGAAGAAGGGATGATAGAGAAAGGAAGAGGATGCTAGGGACTAACCACAGCCACACAGCCAGTCATGGAGTAAGAGTGAAAGTAATATATACAGAAGTAAGAGAAGGAAAAAGCCCAGAGGCAAAAGGTAGCCGGGATAATTTAAGTTAAGAAAAGCTGACTAGCAACAAGTCAAGCTAAGGCCAGGCATTTATAATTAAGAATAAGCCTTCCTGTATTATTTTTTTGGGAGCTGGGTGACGGGCCCCCCAAAAGAGTAAAAAACAACCAACAACACTTGAGGACAAGTCTAAGACAGTAGAGCCTCACCATGCTCACTGGAAGACAAGGGAGCATGGTTGATCCAGTGNATCTCTGAGAGACTGTGGGCTTTATTTTGCCTTGAACTTGCTAGCTGCTCAGCTTAAAAAACAAAACTGGTAGTGGTGCCTCAACGCATGGGTTTGGACTTTCGATGAATGCTGAGGTTTGATGGGGACACAATGGGAAGTACATGGGTTTGAGTCTGANGGTTGANAGGCTCTGATACTCCTGGAGACAGGCGGCTCACAACAATAAAACCTGGAGCTTTGCTGACTATAAAGTCATACATTAGAACAAACACTGTGAAANCTCTCAGGTCGGTTGCTTGGTGCTTTAGTTATTCTACAGCTCTGTATGAAGGAGAAAAGGGGAGATTCCTTCCTTCCTCCCTCCATCCCTCCCTCCATCCCTTCCTTTCTTTGTTTCTTCTTTCATTCCTTCCTTCATATATCCCTTTATCCCTTTCACTCCTTCCTTCCCTTTTTCCCTTCCCCTCTCTTTTTCTTTCTTTGACCAAGCTAAGATACATTTGACAACAGTAAGGAAAAATTAGGGGTCATCTAATATTGAGAAGGAAATGCCAAGAAGTGGAGTCTTAATGTACTTGGTCCAAATTCTTCTTATCAATCAGGGCATAAACCAAGCTTGTTGATGTTGGTAATAATGTTGGACCTTCTTCTACACATTTGAAAATGAATCAGCGAGTTTAATCATCACAGTAACAGTGCAGTGCCTCTGGGAGTCAATTGTTATTAACTACACTGTGCAGAGAAAGAAACAGACACACAGCTGAGAGGTTACGTAACTTACCTAAGCAAACAAGAGTCAAATCCAGTCTACCTTAGACTCTCATGATGAATGTCCTATCATACTAAACAGTCTTTGAGTTCTCAAGGGCTGACTTATCTAGATCCTGGATCTTGAAATTCAGAAGACTCAGATCTTCCTTCCTTCCTTTTCTTTCTTTCTTTTCTTTCTTTCTCTGTCTGTCTCTCTTTCTTTCTAGGAAAATTTCCAGGCCCTGTGAAGGATAACTGAAGATGCAAGATGTGGCAGAGATAGTTGTCCTGATGTTTAAGAAGTGAGCCTTTGAGGGGCTGGGGCCTAGCCGTGTATAGGAGGATGGCCTGGACATCATAGAGTTCCTCAGGCCGCATCTCACAGTAAATCTTGGGGCACATGATGGCTTCTAAAATGGATTCCTCACTGTGAGCCTTCCTAGTCCCCCCAAATCAGATGTGGTGCAATATCTTTAACCATCACTCCACAGGTAAAAATGATGTGCTTTGGTGGTTTTTTTTGCTTTGTATTTAAATGATAGCCTTGGACCCATTGCTTTGCCTCTGTTCTTTCCAGAAATCTCTTTCNATGGGGGATTCANACATGAGCTACTAAGAGAGAATGAATCNATGACTTGGTGTGATGTCGAATATCAGTCAACTTAGAGGTCTAGAGTGTAGGTANGGCATAGGATTGCTTCTGGCTTAACACACAACTCTGTCTTCTTGGTTCNACCAGGCAAATGAGGTGATCATTTTACTTATTTGGGTTCTGGAAAGAAACTGAAATATTTTTGGTCAGATGTGCTCCTTTAGGTTAACCAGTTGGGCATACAGGCTGCTGGCATTGCTTAGGTGATGTTTCCTTCTATGCAGCCCAGCCTGGCATTTTCTGAACTCGTGTTTTCTCTCTCAAGTTACCCACGGACAACGTCATCTCTACGTCCTGTCTTCACCTGAAGACCTCAGATTTTATTTCTTCAATCTGGAACAAAAAGTCCNGCAGTTGTGACAAGCACAGAACTTGAGCAGACCAGTTCCTATGAGTCCCTGTTGTGGGGCTGGATCCACTACCAAGAGGGCTTTGCCCATGTGATACTTCTTTTTTATTTTGAATTTGGAATAAATTCAAAATAAAGATTGTGTGGAGTGGAAAAATGAAAACTTCCAACTACACCCACCTTAGCCACCTAATGAAAAATGTCAAAAGAGAGATAAAATCTGCCTACTTACCCAAGTGTCATCTGAACCAAGGATGAGAACCNCATACTAGAAAACAGGGTCTAGTGTCACCTAGTGAACATTATGGCTAGGAATACGGGGTTGTGCAGGGAACATGGAAGGCTGTTGTCCTTCCAAACTCTATTTCTGTTTTACACTGTGTCTTTTCTCTTTGGATGGACAGACTCAATCGAAGGTTGAAAGAGCTGTCCTGAGATTTGACACAATCTGCGGGGCAGCTGAAGTGTGTGGTGCTGCTGACTTCACCTCTTTACTCCAGGGACTGGGGGCGTAGGAGGGGACAACCAAGAGGAATCCCATGGGCTGGGAAGGGATTCATCTATTCCCTAAATAAACAAAGCAGGAAGTGCTCTGGGGACCATGGAAATGAGTGTTCTGCTGAGATGATGTCCTCACCAGGGACTATACCTGTAGCACCTGAAACACGTCCTCTAAGGTCTCCCTGTATTCCTGTCATGCCTCACACTCAGCGATCCACGGAAAGACACAAAGAGAAGTCCTTCTTCCCTCTGACTCCCCAGAGGAAGGCTTTGCATCGTTAAAAAAACTATTCTAAAACTGAAGAAGGTGAAAATGGAAATGAAGAAAATGCAGAAGTGCAATGAATCTGTAGACAAACTGCAGGTCTTAGTGCAATAAATGGTGCTAATTNCCGGACTGGAATGCCTAGGTTCAGTCCAAGACTGTTCTTGGGATCTCTCCATTTTGTTTCTGATGTGACAGCACACAGAGTTCATCAGGTAAATGTCTGATAGTTCATTGTGCTGATAGTGCTAGTGGAGAGCTCCAGGGAACAGGGAATCACCAAATTCCTCCAAGACCCCCCTTGTGAGGAGCAGATGCACATGCTCACTGCAGGCCTTCTTCCTGGGGCCTCCCACATATCTGGCAAAGTGTCCATGCTTCTTTAATACAAAACAGAAGTTCAGTGTCGTGCTGCTAGTTCGGTCTATTTCGATGCCTCTGTTTCTGCAGGCACCAGGTACATTACAGACAAGGAAATTGGGTTTCAGAAATAGCACCTGTCGGAGAACGGCAGGCAGCACCCCCCACCCTCGCCAGCACCAAATGGTCTTAATTAACTTTGGACACTTCTGTGCCTCACACTTTATTTCTGAATGTTATTGAAAGTTGTCAGAACTTGTCTCACTTTTTTCCCTTTTATTATTAATGTGTAAATACAATGCCTCAGGAGTGTTACTAAAACACAGAATCTAATCCCAGGAGATTAATTTATAAACGCAGCATAGGGTGAAGTTACATCCTGGTGACTGCAAATTGATGTTGGTAAGAGCCACAAGCACCAGCCTCTTCAAACCCATAGGGATTCAGAAGGCCAAGGGGGCTGATGGGAAAGAGCCAAGACTAGCCAGCCTGAGTCTACCTCCAGNATATAGCTAGCACCTTGNGTCCCTCCAGGTGAGTCAGAGGAGACTCAGGTTACCTGCCTTTCCCGATGAGGCAGAGCCCCCTGCAAGACTGACCATCCATTAACCAAGTCCATGAGCGTTTATTGAGCACTTAGCCGACATCAATCTATGCTCAGCTTGTGGGAATCCAAACAAGCAAAGCAGTACTTACTGTTTGGGATGACCTTATCCTCACAGGGAGAATCAGACATACACATTTGGAACAACTGCTGGTCAAACAAAGCCAGGCCCCAGCAAGTATGGAACCNTGGGCAGTGGATTTTAAGTGCACAGTTTCCGTAGAGAGGAGTGTCAGTGTGGACTGGAGTGATCAGGTAATTCCAGAGGGATGAATTGGGGTAGACTGCTGGGGTNGAGCACACTGATCTTGAGCATAAGACAGTAGATAGAGTTAAGGGTGGGATGCCCAGGTTTTATCTAGAAGAGCAGGGAGACCACCTGGCCTATGGTCACTGCCATGACCTTTATGTCCTCTGGAGAGCTCTGGACAGCAAGGATAACTCAATGATTTAGAAGCTGTGTCCTATGCAACGTTGAGAGAAAATTTGCCCAAGGCCTGTAGCTAAGCACCCCTGGCCCAGTGTCACCTGCCTGTGCCCATGGGAGCGCTGAACATAGAGCAGCCAGGCTCTCCAAATAAAGCAATAAAAGTGCCCAGTGCCCAAAGGAGTAGGGGTGGGACAGGGTTACCAGTGGCTTGGGGGCTCAACTGGGCAGGTGGTCCATGATGGGCAGGGAGAGGAGCAGGGCCTTCCACTTTGAGGTTCTTGATGTCCTGTTTAGTGACCAGGGACAGGTGGTGACTTGTGGTTCATGGGGACACCTGTTGGAGGGCTCCTGTGGGTTAAGTATGCCATGGGTCTCCCTTTTTCTACCATTGTCTCCCACCTGCCTGTCAAGCTCTTGTGTTGCTGCAGACCCCTCCAGGCCTCTTACCTAAGTGGGTTTGGAGTAGGAGAGAGGTGCCGACCCAGTAGGAGTGTGTGAGGTCTTCCCAGGAAAGTCCAAGCAGACAGATGAAGAAGGTGGCTGGGATGTGTGTACCCTAGGGAGAAGAGCAGCTAGGGCAGGGCATGGCAGACAGGGTGGGAAGGAGCTTCTCCTTGGCCTTCTTTTCTCCAGTGAGGCTCCAGAAGAAATGGCAGCTGCTCCAGGGAGTTCTCATTGTGGTTGCTAACTGACGCCCCGATCCGATGGTCATCAGGATAAAGCTGACGGGTACCAGGCAAGAGCAGGTTGTCAAGGAGGCCAATGATGAGCAGACCTCTCCAGCAGCCCACAGGTGTGGAGGAACAGGCCATCTGCTGCCTCCTTGCTGGTTTCCTAACACGTATAGCAATTCTCCTTCTCTGCCTGAGTCCTTGGGTACAGGGGCCTCCAATTGCACTTTCATACCGACGCTAGTCACCTCAGCTGCCACACCACACCCACAACACCCTTTCTGGGCTCAGNTGGTCTAACAGACAGTTTACTTGGGTCCTTGCAAGAGAAGAAGGAAGGACAGGGCCGGAGACGTCTAAAGGGGAAGAGGTGAGAAAATGCTGCCTTGCCACTTCTCTTTCTAGAAATTCAGAGCCCAAAGAAACCAGAGCCCAACACTGCACTTTAGCTGCAGTCCAGCCTTAGTTTCCTCCCTGGGAGTTTGAAGGGGCCTGGGGGAGGAGGGGACAGGATCTGGCAAGTGGAGGCCAGACTCAGATCATATGTTCACCTCTCTCTTGGGCGGGAGGTCAGGACTTAGGGATTTAGAAGGCCAGATCATGACCCGTCTCTTGCTTTTCTTCTCCCCTCTTGTCAATCATGTGCTGGCTACCCTGCTCCTCAGCCCTCATCATGCATAGATACTGCAAGCCAAGTCATTAACCAGTGAGAGGCTGGCTTAGCGTGCTGGTAGGGGCAGCAGGAGATGAGAAGGGAGATGGATGCTGTGCCTTTAGTAGGTGTTGAATATCCATGCACCTATCTGGGACCAATTGTTGGTCCCTTGCTTACTGCAGATGTGAGACTCGGAGCAGCAGTCCATTGGCCTGGTAGACAGAGGCTGTGGTCCTGGCAGCTCAGCCCTATTAGCTAGGCTGGTGGGAGNCAGCCACTGCTTTTGAGAACTCAGACAATTGAGCCGATTGAAGGGCTGCTCTTTGGAGCTGATGCCAAGCCAATCTCAGGCCGGCAGCCTCGTGCCTTTCCTTTGGTCTCGGCCCATTTGCTGGAGCTGCCCTTCAGAGGAGGCTTGAAGCCTCCTCACGGGGCTGTGGATTAACCCTTAAAAACTGAGTTTTGTTTGCAGAATTTTCTCTGAAGCGGAGGGAGCCTCTGGAGTCCCTTGCTCTTGCTCCTGGTTGGCTAGGGAGAGCGATGAGGTCATATGGGGCTGGCAGTGGTTCAGCCTCTGGCCTTGGATACATATACAGAGCCTGGAAATCTGCCAGGAAACAGTGCTCATGGGGCCCAGCCTGTCAGTCCTGCCTTCCCCAGCCAGCCCCATGTGGTTACTGAGTCTGCCTTAACTGGTCATCGACGGCACCAGCTTCCCCTTCCATCCAGGCAGAGTGCTGCACTTGGGTGTCTGTCTAGAGACCCTGGGGCCAGTCTGCAGGAAACCCCTTCCTTTAATCTGTCATGAACTGACCTTGGTCTCATTCACACTACTGGGCCTCTGTCTTGGGTTCTTTATTAACCCCTTGATTCCAGAACTGATTGTCGAGCTGGCTTCTTCCTTCCCTACCTCCATTTAGTTCCCTGAGCCCATTCTCTCAGTTTGCTGAAGCTATGGAGGCNACATTCTGCTGTGGACTATTGTCCAGAGCTATGCCCAATATTGTCAGTCTGCCTTTGAGGGTCTCTGTTGACTGCTTCCACTAACATTGCCTCCATGAGTATTGACGACATCCTGGATCACACTCCCTCCCTCCGCTGGCTCAGTCCACCTTCTGTATCTTGTCAATCTTCCTATTTGTATATCATCTCTATATATGTGTTAGCTAGCAGGGAAGGAAGAACAGCAAGCTTCACTGTCCCTTCCATTAAGTACTGTGCTCATGGCCTTCTGAATTTCTAATGCCTTANAAGGGTTGGGACCTTCCCTTCCTCTAGCGCCCATGGATGGGGATCTTCTTTAGAAATCTGGGGATGAGGATGAGTGAGATCAAAGGCTGCCACTCCACTCAGTTGGCNGCTTCCCTTGAGCCAGGTACTACTCAAAGCACCAAGAAGAACAAAGATGGCTCCCAGAGATTGTCTTTGAGGTGGGAAGCCGGTAAGGAGATACAACATGAGAGAATCTGTAACAGAGGCAGCCTAAGAGGGAGGCTTCNNGAGCATCTTTAATCTTTCTCAAGTCTGCTGGTCTCTCAGCCTTACTTCTAAGCAGGTGAAACTGTCAGGAGACAACAAGCAAAGAACAGATTGGAGGTGGACATGAGGAGAGGGTGTGGCCTGGGAAAGGTCTAGATCCTCGTGATGTGCTGGTGGCTTTGTGGGGTATGGGCATGACAGACCTAGTCTGTCACTGACAGAAGTGGCCAAGTTGTATAGTAATACCTCTAACAAGANACAGATGGAGAAAGGTGATATGATGTGGTCCAGTCAATGTATTATTAAATATGGGGAAGAGAGTACTTGGCTGAAAAGTTTTGCTGGAGACATCATAGGGTTTTCCTTGGATATATATCTTTAGTACACGTTACTATCAAATAACATTTGGGTTGCACATGGGGTAGGATAGGAAATTATTATTTTGCACAAATGGATAGGATAGGAAATTATTATTTGCAATGGCTGTTTCTATGCTTGGGTATCTCCATTCCCTGTTGACAGCTCTCTCTTTCCCTCTCTCTCTCTCTTTCTTNGTATAGATGTTTTGGAGAAACATCTTTCATGCCACTCTCTGTTCTCTTTTCCTCAGTCTCCTCTAGATGGATTTTAAGACTCAAGANTAAACCAGTATCATATTCTAGGTTCTAGACAAGGAGATTGGTTCAGGATTGAGTATATAATCCAATTTACCCAACTGATGTATGACTTAGGACCTGGATGAGTCAGGACAGATAAGAGAAGTCCTTCCTCTATTGGACTCCAGGTGGTGAGGAAGTCATCCGATGGAGCTTCAGAAACTTGTGACCAGGNCTTGTATGACAAGGAACCAGGACTTAAGAAACACAGCCAAGGATCAATGAAAGAGGAACTTGGTTCTGAGGACAGTTTTATGTGTCACTTCCAGGTATCTATAGTCAAGCCTACTGTGCAATTTGTTGGTCATANAGTGTGGTGAATTCCCTGTCCTTTGGCTCTTTGGTTCAGATGTCTGTCNTTTGTAACTGAATCAGAAAGATCTGAGCTTACAGCACTCCTCCNATATGCAAAGCTCCAGGTTCAATAGGTGTAACTGAAGCCTCATATTTTGATAGGTAGAGATGTTGAGACGATAGGATGCTGATCTTGGGACAAAGATTTAGGAAGCTCAAGCAGGGCCTTAAAGGGTCTCAGCCTTCAAGGGGAACAAAAAAAATTTAAAGTGTCAGTCAAATCAACAAGTTTTTAATAAAATGATAGACTCCTTTTCTGTGATCTTAGCTCTCTTCTTCCCTCCCCTATCAGTGTGGCTGTTGGCCTTCTCTTCAGACCAAAATAAGGGGAAAGGCAGGATTTTATTGTTAGCGGATATGTAAATTCATGGGCTAGTTAATTTGTGGTTATACTGCAGGTNTATTAGTTACATTTCTATTGCTNTGCAAAACACTATGACCAAAGCAACTTCTAGAAGAAACAGTTTATGGTTCTCAAGNGATAGAAATCTATCATAGTGAGGAAGCGTGGCAGTCAGTAGGCATGGCGACTGGAACAGCAGAGAGCTCCCATCTTAACCGAAAGCAGGAACTACAGAGAGTGAATTTGAAATGGCACAAGTCTTTAATCTCTCAAAATCTCCCCCAACTGACATACTTCCACCAACAAGGACANACCTCCAAAGCCTCCCCAAATAGTACCACCAACTGGGGACTAAGTATCCAAAGGCCCGAGACTATGGGGGGGCACTTCACTCAAACCACTACACTAGGTATTTCTGTGAGATATTGTTGTAAGAAAACAGCAGGTCACCCCAGCAGGGCAAGGGGCAGTGTGTGAAATGGTGAGATGCTTGGAGTCAACATAAGGCCCAGGCTGCTGAGCCTTATGCCGTCTTTGGTTGACACAGAGATTTTTGGTTGAGCTATGGACCTGCCCCAGAGGATGCTCTGGGCATGGGAGAGTTAATGACCAACCTCCTCCAGAAAAGAAAAAGGCTTCAATAACAGAACCCAATGGCATGGAGGGAAGAGACACAAGTTACCAGCCACAGAAAGCTTAAAAAGGAACCCACCCACAGCTCCCGCTACAAATGCTTTTAGCCGTACGTTAAATCTTCCCTCTAATGGCACCCCTGTTAAACGAGATATGTCACCCGACCTGAGGAGGCTGACTTGAAAGGCAAATAGTTGGAAGTGATTCCACACGTTATTAGTGAGAGCTGTTCTCACATTTCCGGCAAAAATAATGGAGCCGAGGTCTGAAGAGATGACTAATACCTCCCCATTACTGACCCGAGGCCGGGCATTACATTGTCATCCTGGCCACCCGGCTGGCCCTGCGAGCATATATTTCTGTGCTTGTCCTGTGGGTGCTTTGTGCTAGATGGCCAGGTTCATGTTAACCTAGGCTGCCTGGCTTATTGAAANGAGGAGGCTGTTCTCCCATTGAGGCAGGGCAGGCAGGACAGGGCCAGCCTGAGCAGAAACACTCCACTCTGATGATTGGGGTGGTCCTCTGCCCCCAGGAAGGGCAGCAGCAGACCTGTCCCAGACACACAAGGATGTATCCTGATCCTGCTTTTACCTGTCTTTCTCTCATCTGTATCAGCTTTCATGGACATTCTGCAGGCTTCTTTCTGGAAAATTCTCTGGATTTAATCTTAATCTCTCTTGTTAAAACATTAACCCACATCTCTGACTACACACACACACACACACACACACACACACACGTGTATTTTTTTTTTTTGAGACAAGGGCTTATGTAGACTTGACTGGCTTCCAACTGGCTATGTAGTTGAGGATGACTTTGAATTCCTGATCCTCCTGCCTCTGCATCCTGCTAGCAGACTTTAAAGGAAGAACTTAACACTTGACAACATTTGTTTAGAGGGGACTTTGCAGCAGNCTTCTTCTGGGTCTTGCCTTTCATACTGAATGGCTTAGGTCAGTGGTGACCTTGATGTTGATGTATCTAACGAACACCTTACATCCTTGTCTCTCTTGACTTCTCAGTAATATTTCATCTCACTGACCATTATTCCTGTTGAAACACCTTCCTTTTGTCTGCTGTGACACACTCTGGATTCCTTCCTTCTGCCTGGAGACATCTTCTCAGGCTCCTTTCGGGTTCTTCCTCTGCAGCTTGACATCTGTATTTTGGGGTTCCCCAGGACTCATGACTCATCTTTTGCTTATTCTATCATTCCTCCAGAGGTAGCTTCTCCCATGTGACTGGCCCTGAAATAGTGTCCACATGCCAATGGCTTTTTCATTTGTCTAGTCCAGATGTGTCCCTGGAGTCCAGGGTCATATTCACAGCAGTGCACATGGAACCCCTACTTTGAGATCCATAGGCTGCCTCCAGCACACCATCTGCAAACTTGAACCTGCTGTCTCCTCTGTTTCTTTTCTCCAAGTCCAGGAAGGCTCCTCTTCTNTATGTCAAAGCTGGAACCTAGAGTTGCCTTCTCTCTTTTCCCTTTATTCTAACCAATCAAGTCCCTGTTGATTTTGCTTCCTGGTGATTCCTTCTTTCCTTCCTTCCTTCCTTCCTTCCTTCCTTCCTTCCTTCCTTCCTTCCTTCCTTCCTTCCT
>LZPO01075966.1:25873-41691 GCA_001675575.1 Neotoma lepida | reverse complement strand
TTCCTTTCTTTTCTCTCTCTCTTTCTCTGTCTTTCCTTCCTTTCTTTTTTTAATTTTATTTTTAGTTTTTTGAGACAGGGTTTCTCTGTGAAGCACTGGCTTTCCTGAAACTCACTTTGTAGACCAGGCTGACTTCAAACTCACAGAGATCTGCCTGCCTCTGCCTCCCAAGTGCTGGGATTAAAGGTGTGTGCCACCACTGCCTGACTCCTGCTGATTTCTTGGCTCTCTTCCTTAGCCTTCAGTCTCTGCCACCATCATAGCTAAAGTGTCATGGACTTCTGGTGACATGACATCCCTAACTTACTGTGCACATGGCAGTCCCTGAACTTGTTCTCTTTGCTGAAGANGACTTTTTCTGTGCAACCCACATCTGGTCACAATGTCTTTCCAAAAGTGGACTGGTTTTCAATGACCCCCTAAGCTATCAAGGCTCTCTATCATCCTTGACCTTAATATATATATGTACCTTAATATATATAATATATATATGA
Organism: Neotoma lepida; assembly: GCA_001675575.1. Classification (NCBI taxonomy): domain Eukaryota; kingdom Metazoa; phylum Chordata; class Mammalia; order Rodentia; family Cricetidae; genus Neotoma; species Neotoma lepida. Next base: position 41,197 of record LZPO01075966.1, on the reverse strand, counting down.
CCTTAATATATATATATAAAACATGATATATATATATTATATCTCATATATAGCCTAGGCTGGCCTCAAACTCCCTATGTGGTCCAGGCTAGCCTCAGGCTCACTGTCTTCCTGTCGCAGATTTCTGAATGCTGGGATTATAAGTGCATGCTCCCACACCTGGCTTTCTTTGGCATCTCCCTANATTATCCTCCTCTTGTTTTCTGAGCTATATAAATAGCTCTCCCTTTGTTTCTTAAGCCACACTCCTAGTTGCCTCAGGACTTTTGCATAAGCTTCTGTTGCTGTAGCCCTGCTCTTCCCATCCCCTTCACCAGGTTAACCTTCAGCTCATCCTCCAGGCTGCAAGCTGCCTTGCTTCTTTGCATCCATTTGCTGTGAACACTGGATCAGGTGAGCCTCCTGGAACACGCAGTTGACTTTCTGCAGGTGCTCAGAACGATGCCCTTATGTTGCCCCTATGCCAGGGATGCCTGCACCATCTTCTCTGCTACCTTGGGTCCCTTCTTCATTCAAATAGTATGTTACAGATGGTCCCNGCAAATGTCCCTGAAGCTCTCAGTGCAGATTTCCGGGCTCATCTGATTGGTGAGGGAAAGCTCAGATGGTTGGCCTAGTGTGGGAACGGAAGAAAGAGGTCTAATCCCTGCTGCTGGGGCATTATTTTGCCCTCTCTGCATTCTCTAAATTACCATGGAGAGTCCATAATGTGGGAATGCCTTGGTGTCTCTTCTCCTTGCCTCCCCATTAGGCAGATGTGAAGCTGAGAAACTGCCACAACAATAGGCCACATACACGCCTTATGTCCCTCTGTCTTCCCACCCTGCATCTGCTGGCTCGTGGCTTCCTCAAAGGACGATGCTGGCTGCCAAGTTCTCTTTTATAGTGAATCCCCTACACCTTCCGTAAGGTCTAACCTGATTTATTTTTTCTCTTTAGAGCACTTACCTTCTCGTACATAAATATTGGGCAGTGGGATCGGAGAGTGTGTTCCCTGACTGGAAGCGGAGACAACCACGGCAGCAGGTTTATTTTTAAATAAAAATTGGAAAGTTATGGGGCTCCTGAGATTTTCTGCATTTTTATTTTTCATTCAATGGTCGGGGTGGTGGGGGGTGGCAANGGAGAAAAAAGGGATAGGAGAAAATATAGCTTGTGTTCTTGCTTCCATTTTTCACAACTCCGTGTTTTCATCTCCTGTGCCTGCTTCCCTTTCTCTAGCATCTGGCAACCCTGTAAAGAAAGAGAAGGAGTGATTACTTCTAAGAAGGGAGCGGGGGATCTGTTCAAACCAAGCATTAGGCATACAGCCCCTGAGCAAGTCGCATGCATGGTAAAATATTACCTTAATAACAAACGCACAGAGAGCCGCGCGTAAATGGTAACAGCTGCTTTGTGATGACCACGTTATAAACGACTGCGGCCCCGATCGTTAATAATGTATTTGAACAATAACAACTTGATTCGAAGGAAGAAGTACGGCCTTTCAGTTTTTCCTGGCATGCAAATTCACTCTTGCTGTCGTTTGAAGGATGGAGGGCCCANGCTGGGTCTTCAGAAATGCAGAATGAAATCCAAGCAAAACTGGGCGTCTGCTGCCAGCCCCAGCATCTCTCCTGTGCCCATGGTCCTTTCAGCTGTCCCGCCATGCTCAAGCCTTACCTCTTTCCTGGGAACTGAAGTAGCAGAAGCTGGCCCCTCCGACGGTAATTTGAAGGTGGAACCTCAGCAGATCCTGAAAATTTCCCAGCGGTTGCTATTAATTACCAGGAAGTTCAAAGGCTACTTTTCCTTTCCTCTCTTTTTTTTCGTGTGTGTGTGTGTGTGTGTGTGTGTGTGTGTGTGTGTCCAGGCCACGGGAGGACATCAAGTGTCCTGCTCTATCATTTTCTATCTCATTACCTTGTGACAGGGTCTCTCACTGACCTGAAGTAAGCCCCTGCCATTCTCTTGTCTCTGTCCCTAACAGTGCTTGGGTTACATGTGAGCACAGTCACAACTGGATTTTTATGTGAGTGCTGGGGATTCGAACTCAGGTCCTTGTGCTTGCANCAAGTGTCCTCGTTTTCTGAACCAGCTCCCCAGTCCCAGGGCTACTTTTCTTTAACCTTTTACAAGTTATAGCTCTACTCAAAGGGGCAAAGATGGCATATTGGGAGTTTTCCCAGCTTCACTGCAAACATTTGGCTGTATCTCTTTCTATGCTCTCTCTTTTAACCACCCCCAAACTTCTCAGGGTTGCAAAGGAATACTCTGTTATTTAAAACCTGTGCTGTTCTGCTTGGGAAACTCCTACTCATCCTTCAGAATCCTGGTCCATTAGGCAGAGTCCATTGTTCCATCCNGTTAGCCTGTTTTGACTGCAGCATTTTGCACTGGCCTTAACTGTAGTATTGCTCATGCCACGTACTGTGATGCTTTATTCACGTATCGATTTCCTCCCTGGGCTTGGAGCTCCTTAAGGACAATAAGTGTGTGTTAGTATTCTTTTTGTCTCCATTCCCCAGTACAGTGCTCAGAAATCATTAAATATTCAATAAGTGTTGAATGAGCAAGTGAAGAACCACCAATAAACACCTTTCTCATTTCTTACGTTCGATGATATTGTAGGNCCAGGATCCTTTGAAAGTTGTGAAAGTTCACTCCTGTCCACTGCTGGANACTCTGAAGCCCTGTCATCTACAGTCNTGCCATCCTGAAGGTGTTCAAGGGTCAGTGGGAACACAGCCCATTGGCTCAACCATTTTCTATCCCATTTAGGTGAGTGTCTGCCATTGCCTCCCTCTCAGAAGTCAAGACTTCCCCCTTCAGCCACTTTGCCCTGTCCATCTCCGTTGCTCCTCCGATACGTACATTGCACTTTATTTCTACATAGAGAAGGCCTGAATGTATCAAAGATGAGCACTTAGGAAGATACAGGGCTGCAGGCTCGTATCACCCAACTCTTTCGGCGTAGATGTCTCTGCTTCTTCAAGGTGCCTCAGCTCAGCTCAGCGCCCTGTTTTCAACTCTAAATCTGACTTGACTTTGCTTTGCTTCACCATAGGAAGGCAGAACTCTTTCTCTCTACTCCCCAAGTTCATTCCTCCACCTGAACCCCATTTGGGTCCTTTGCACAGAGACCTCAGAGCTACAGTGAGACCCTGTCTTCCCTGGGTGTGAAGACTGCGGGGTTAGCTCCCTGAAGCAGCCTGGTTGTGATTTATCTGAAACTTCTTCACCCTTCCTTCCTTTCAAAACCACTCATCTCTTCCAGTTCTACAATGTCATCATCTTTCCCGAGTCCCTGTTTTCTCCACAAGTCCTAATTTTTCTTACAATTCTGACCCCAGAGCAGCGCCTACTCCATCTGCTCTCTCTGACTCTGCTCTGACTCAGAACCGCTGATCCAAGGACTNNTTTTCAGCACTGATCTCTCTCCTCAGAATAAAATGAAACACTTTCTCATCTATTGGGTGGCAGATTTATTAATTTTATTTATTGATAGCCGTCTGCCTTAAAAGAGACAAAGATTTTAAACCATTTGCAAAGATGTAAACCATACAGCAAAGGAGAGTCAACCAAAAATAAATGAAAACTAAAAAGTAGAAACAGTGGACCATCAGNTCTAAGAGATGCTGGCAGCATCCTGAATGGATTAAAAAGTACCAGGGTGTCATGGAGAACCAGCATCCTGTTGGTGGCGGCCATAGACTTCATTATGAGCCAGTCACNGTCAACACCAAAGGCAAATGATGCCTGCTACCAAGACCGGTGAGCAGAGGACAAAAATCAATCGAAATCTCTCATGAAAATGGCAACTTTTAGTACCAAGAATAAAGAAAAGTTTCTGCTATGACCCTTGAGTGTAGCTTCAATCCTGATGGGTTTTTCCACACATCCTCCTAATTAGAAAACATGAGCAAATTCCAACCTTTTGGGGATGGTGAGAGAATGTTCAAGCGTGAATGTGGTGATTCTGGAGTTTCCTCTCAAACTTGCTTTTCTGGGTGTGGTCATGAAGGCTTGTAAAATGTGGTCCTCAAATTCACGGAACTTTCTCCTCTCACAGGTGGCTGCTCTCAGGTCAGAATCCAAANGCTCTCTTTGGTTAGATATATCCAAAGATATATCTATCTCAGAATACATGCCCACAGGCTGAAAGTGCCATGCCCCTCCCTGCCTTTCCAACAGCATCCTTAGAGAACNGATGCAAACATTTCAGGTAGGAAGTGTGGTAGAACCTTACATGGGCCATCAATCCGCAGGGCAAAGCATCATTGCAGAGTGTCTCCCCACCGCCCCAAACAAAAGATTACAGGGTCTACAGCAGCGATGGCAATCATTTCTAGCAAGTATATCAAGAGAAGGTAGTGGGAGTGTTTGAGCTGAGTAAGGACAGACTCAGGAAAAGCCAGGGGCATTTTCATTCAGAGGAAATAGACTTGGCAAAACTCAGGCGTGAAAAAGCAGTTTTTGTTCAAGAAAAAGCAAATAGATCAGATCGTTTGGCGCATAGTCTGTGTCAAGGAAATAGTAGGAGATAAGGCCAGAAAGGTAGGTTGGGGACAAATTATNGAGGGCTTTGAATACCAGACTGATGAGAGTGAGCTATGTTCAGTAGGCAATGGGGAGTCGTTGAAGACTTTAGAACCCCAGAATGATGCGATCAAAGGAGTACTTGAGGAAGATTAATTTGGTTGCAGTGTGTAGAATGGATTAGAGAATAGGAAGATGGCTCAGAGTTCAGTACGTAAAGGACACCTTATAAACGTTTGTTGAATAAAATGTTTGAACAGAGGAAAGGAGAGGCCATTGCAAGAGTCTACTCGCCAGAGGAAAAAGGTCTTAAGGCAGTGACAAGGAGGAACAAAGAGTAGGAGATGAATGCTGTGACCAGCAGAGGACCTGCTGTGCAGATGAAACAGTGAGAGCCATTATTTGCTCTGAAGTAAAACCTGAGCTAGAGGGGAGTTGTGGACCCTTTCCTATAAGAGGGGGGTCAGAAGAGGTCAAAAGCATGGTCAACACTCATGAGGTGGNTTGCCAAGTGCGTGGAGTATNGTTGGACATTGATAGTTTTGACTTGACCCCCACCATATCACCTACCCCATCCTTTCTTTCTTTGGAGAATTGCTTCTTTGTCATGTCAATTGTGTGATTCTAAGAAGCTGTCAATCATCTCTTGTAGCAGCAGAGTTCAGGCCCTGGTCATAGCTATTGGTCTGACAATGGTCATGGGATCCTGTCTGAGTGATAGTGCTTTTCTGAGATGCCCAAGTGATCGGGGCTGTTTGGGAAAGTTGGGGCTCTGCAGGAGAGCAGGCTAGAATGGGATACTTCGTATGGTATCTCCAGCAGTGTCTACTCGTAAGTATTGGGAGAACAGTGATCCACAGACCCATAGGCGGAGAGGAGCAGAGCAGAGCAGTGTGCAGACTGAGTTAGGACAGGGCCTGGAATGGAGGGAGGAGGAGCCAGATCAGGAGCATCCTGAGAATTGCACTCTGAGCTACAGACAGGCAGAGCACCAGGGCTCAGAACACACAGAAGGACCTGTGGTTATTTCTTCACAGCTGATTTGGAGGTGTGCATGTGTGTGTGTGTGAGTGTGTGTGTGTGTGTGTGTGTGTGGTATGTGTGAGCATGTGTGGTGTATGAATGGTATAATATATGTGTGTGTGTGCATGTGTGTATGTGGTGTGAGTATGGTGTAGTGTGTGTGTGTGTGTAGTGTGTGTGTGTGTGTGTGTGTGTGTGCGTGTGTGTGTAGTGTGTATATGTATCTATGCCCGTGCGTATGTGGAGGTTATGGGAGGCTTTTGAAGCCCCTACTCTATCCCTCTTGGCTTTATCCTCTTGAGGCAAGGTTTCTCATTGAACCTGATACTGGTTTGGCAACCAGCAAATCCCAGTGCTCCTCCTATCTCTGCTTCCCACAGTGCTTTGGTTACAGGTGCACATAGCTGTTTCTGGCTTATTTATGTGGTGCTGGGATTTGAACTCAGAACCTCATGCTTGCACAGCAGGAGCTTCTATCCACTGAACCATCTCTNCAGAGCATGGAGAAAATTCTTAAGATGAGAACTGTGGTTTGGAGACATGTCCTCCAAGAGCCTACATGTTTAAGCTTGGTCCCTAAGGTGATGATNCTAGAAGGTCGATATGGTACCAACTGGGAGGACCCTAGGACATTGGAGAAATATCTTGGAGGAAATTGTGGGACCCCTGTCTGTTCCTGTCTTGTTTGTACTTTCTGGCTCCTGAGATGAGTGGTTTTGCCACATACTCATGCCATGGTATGCTGTTTGCCAGAGGTTCAAAACTGTGGGTCACTCGACATTGGACTAGAACCTCCAAATTTATGAGGCAAAATAAACCTTTCTTTTTTATAAGTCAGTTGTCCCAGGTATTTTGTTACAGTAATGGAAACCTGAACTAATGCAGTGAACAANGTGATGTTGTTTCAGTTCCTCATACCAGGCTGCATAGTAGACTAGGAGTCCTCAATCTATTTCCTGGTTTGCTTTCTCTTGCTGTGACAAGCATCATGACCAAAAACAACTCAGNGAAGAAAGGATTTATTTGGCTCACATACTTCGGGTCATAGTCCATTATGGAGAGAAATCAGAACATCAACTCAAGGCAGGACCCTGGAGGCAGGAACTGACGCAGAGGACATGGAGGGGTGCTGCTTACTGGNTTGCTCCTCCTGGCTTGCTCAGCCTGCTTTTTTATATGACTCAGAGCCACCTGCCCAGGTGAGGCACCATGCCCAGTGGACTGGGTCCTCCCATGTCAATCATTAATCAAGAAAACGTCCTGCACACTTGCCCACAGAACAATCTTATGAAGGCATTTTCTCAATTGAGGTTCCTCTTCCTGCATTGCCTAGCTTGTGTCAATTTGACAACAAACCAAACTGAAACAATCCATTTGCACATTTTTGGGGGGTTCTTTTTGTTTCTTTTTTCCTTCTTTATTTGTCTTAACTCTACGTGTTTTCTCCACTGCTGGCTCCCAGGCTAGACCTGCCTGTGTACTCTCCCTCTTTCATGGGGCAGCAAAGGACATTTAGGAACTAATTGGCTTTTGGTTAAACATCAAAGACCATGAAATTCCATCACCCAACTAAAGGAAGCATGCAGCCCAGAATTCACTTCCTCCAGGGCAGCTGCCTGCTGTCCTTCTGGCCTGATTCCCTTTATGTCTGTGCCCTGAGTCCAATGCCAGTTTAAACAGCTCATTTTTTGTCTGAGAGTTGTTGCTACAGATATCCCTTGACGTTTATCTGGGCTATCTAGTTGTAAGTAACAGAAACTCAATTTGAGCTACATTTTGCAAAATAGGGCATGTGTCAGCAGATATTACAGGGAAAGTACACATCTGTTGCGTTAGGGATTGTGTGTGTGTGTGTGTGTGAATGTGTGTATATGTGGGTGAGAATGTGTTTTGGGTGTATGTTTTTGTGTGAGGGTGTATGTGAGAATGTTTGTGTGTGAGAGTTTTTAGTGGTATTGGTGTGTGTGTGTATGAACGTGTATGAGTGTTTGATAATGTGTGTATATGTGAGTGTGAGTACATGAGTGTGTATATGCACATGTGAATTTGTAGGAGATTGTGTTTGAGGTTGTGAGAGGGAGTGTGTGTAACTGTGAGCGTGAGTATGTAAGTACATGCATATATGTGTGCACTTGTGTGTGCCTGTATGTGTGTGCAGATGTGTGCCACAGTGGGTACACGCAGGTCAGAGGACAGCCCTGGATGTGGGTCCTCACCTCCCAACTTGTTNTGATGTAGGACCATCTGTTCCCTTTGGTGCACCCAGGCTGTGGCCCCTGAGTGNAGAGTGATGCTTTTATCTCCACTGCCCCCTTCCTCCATGGAGCCACTGGTATTGCGGACTCTTGTGCTATNGCATTCAGCTTTTCACATGAGTTATGGGAACCCAGACTTAGTCACCCAACTTGAACAGCAAGTGCTTTACCCACTGAGCCATCTCTTCAGCTGACCATCAGGATCCTTTGTCCCCATGTGCACAGCCTGTAGATTTCTGCNGGGGAAATCAGGCCCTTCTGTGTAGAGACTTTCTCCAGATGGCAGGTTTATGTCTATTGCTTCCCCTACCACCCTCAGACAAGACACATCCCAGCAAGGAACTCTCCTTATTTAGACATGCTCCCATGCCCATCCTTGGACCTACTGCTATGGCCAGGGACCTGAGGAGCAACTACAGGCTGGACCTGGCTGTCACATGCCCTCTGCTGCTGCTGAGGATGGTTTGCATATCATTAGCATCATGTGATTGACATGACAGAGAATCAATACTTCAAAGAAAAGAAAGACAGTGTAGGTGGTAGTAGTGGGGGCCAATTCCGAACCNTAGATATGTAACCACACTCCTTTGGCACAGCAAACCTTCTCTTTGTCAGCCCAGTGAGATGTTATACATAGCTGTCACTCATACTTTCCTCTCCAAATTAGTGGGCTGGCAGATGAAGTGGAAGCTGAGCTTGGAGGCTTCCCTCTCCTCCTCTCTGGCTTCACTTTGTGACAGCCATCACTCCCTTGTGCAGGTGGCTCCTGATCTCCAGAGGCCCCAGGCTGGGGTGGCAGGGGAGGCTTAGATCAGGGCAGTGATGTGCTGGCTGAGGTGTGTGGGAGGAGAGACAGAGTCAGCCAGGCTGCCGAGCCATGTGAGATAAAGGTGCACTGAGGCAGGAGCCCGAGGGCAGGTTGCCCACTTGCTGCCTGAGTGTGGCAGGAGGACTTGGTGCTTTCCGCGGGCCTGCGTTGACTTGCTCTGTGACCCTAGGCTACACAATTAATTGCTCAGGGCCTCTTCCCTTCACTCTCTCATCTGGCAAGCAGGGATAATGACATGACTGAGCTAGCCGAAGCTGTGCCTTCCAAGGGGAAATGCTAATTTGAAACTTGGTGCTATGTAGATGGCTCCCAGTCCACCAGGTATCCCAGGAGCCTCTGGCCTGAGCCCCAAAGCCCTTTGGGTAATAAGCAGGACTCTCTAGATCTTGATTTAGAATTTTGTGATTTTTTTTTTAGCCCCCAGAACCACGCCTCTCTCACAGCTGGGCTGGAAAATGATTGACTCTTTGCACACTGATAGTTACAAGTGGGTATGTGGTTTCCCAGAGGTTTACAAATACTGGCTCTAAAGCTGGAATTTATGATACCACAGGGCCTATAGACAGGAGTTTTAAAGTTGGCAAGTTTAAACATTTGTGTGTTGTGTGTCTGTCCATCTGTCTGTCTGTGCACATGAGTGAAGAGGCCTGAAGAGTCCAGAAGGGGGCACCAGATCCTCTGGTGCTGGAGTTAGAAGCATTTGTGAGCTGCCTGACATGAGTACTGAGAACCGAATGTGGGTCCTCCATGAGAACGGTATGAACTCTTAACTACTGAGCCATCACTCCTGGAACTCTTAACTACTGAGCCATCTCTCCTGCTCCAGTTGGTGGGTTTTTTAAAACTCATGTTCCACCTAGCCTCTTCGTCCCAGGTTTAGTATGAGAAGTTACCATGTGGTGCACATATGCAGCAAGCAGACTGCATGTCAGGGGATCCGCAAGGCAGGTAGACCAAATGGAAGACCACAGCTTCATACCATACTCACCAACTCCAGACCACAGTTATCCACCTAGAGCATTTTACCAGTCACTAAGAGTGGCTGAAAACAAGTGTAGAAGGGTGAATGGGGAGGCTTAGTGAGAAGGTGGGTTTGCAANCCACAGCTCATGGAGTTCAGGTAATGTTAGAAGATGGGACACTGGGTTCTTCACCTGGATATAATTAGAATGGCTTAATTTTTGATAAGCTTTGCACATTTATCTCATCCTCCTCCTCCTCCTTCTCTTCCACCTCCCTCTTCAGTTTGATTTATTTACTTGTTTTTTATGTGTATGAATATTTTGCTTGTATGTATGTATGTATGTATGTATGTATGTGCACCATATGCATGCAATTCCCACTGGGGCCAGAAGAGGGCGAGAGAGTCCCTGAACTAGAGTTAACAGTTGTAAGCCATTACTTAAGTTCTGGAAATAGAACTTCAGTTCTCTGTAGGAGCAGCAAAATGCTCTTAACTGCTGAGTGATGCATCTTCCCAGGCCCAGAATGCAGCCTTCTTATCATCACAGTTAAGATCTTCCATGATCCATTGTTTTCCATGTGGTTTTAATTGGAGGCCACTCTGGATCCCTGACACATGGTCCCCACATCCCCATCTCTTAGCTCATGGATTTACTTCTGTGAGGAAAGTGATTCTTTTTTTTTTTTCCTTCCTCTTCCAAAATTCCTCTGGCTTTGAAAATCCTACTGAATCCTCCTCTTGCATAAAGCCTTCCAGGACTTTGCCAGAAAGCAAGGGTTCCCCGGGTGGCAAGCAGGAAGGCTTGCAGGAAGTCTTCCTGGAGAGAAGAGGAGTACAGAGTGCATTCCCAGACCATGCTCCTCCACTGAGTTACCTTCCTGTGCAATGTGCCACTGTATCTAGACAAGGTAGGGATAAAAATAAGATTCAGGAAAGCAGGGAACAGGGAAATTGGAAGTTACATGGCAAGAAGCCTTCTCCCTNTCCCACAACTTTCCCCAAAGCTCTGTCCCAGAACCTCATGATAGCTCTTGGATAGCCAGGTCCAACCCCACAAGAGGGTAGAGCAAACCGAGCCCCCACCGAACTTTTATAGTACCCCACTTCTCAACAGAGCAGGCTTGACATGTAGGCTTTTTGTCAGCAAGATGATCCATGCTGGGTGGGGCATGGATGAGTGAGATCCAAGAGGCTCACCCAGCCCCAAGGCCTGAAAATTCTCCATGCACTTTCCTTGCATTGGGGGAGGAGGAGGGATGGGGAGCAGTGAGCACAAGCCCTCTCATCCTCATCCCTGGATCTGTCAGCCTGACCAGAACAGGCATTCATTCTCAGAATAAATAATCAACTAAAAAAAAAATGTACCAAATTCATTTTCAAATTGGCTTGTCAGACATACGCTTGCCCAGGACAAGTTTGTTGAATAAAATATATCTTGGGGAGCAAGGTAGGCCAGCCTGTCTCATTCCCTTAGGGACATCTGTAAATAAGGGCCATTCTGGAGGCCGGAAGCATAGAATTCCCGAGCATAGATTGAATTCTGGCTTTGTCTTAATGAACGTCAATATTTATTACCAAAGGCGTTGTGCTCCTTGGAGTGATAGAGCGTTTCCACATGTCAGCTCTCGCCTGTTGCCTTCCCAGGTACCAAATGCTATGTAATTGCTGCTCATAAAAGTGGCAGACAATATGGCCAAGGGAACTCACTCCTGGCTGCAAATCTTCATCATCAAACACAGTAGGCTTTGCTTCTGATTTGGACCCCAGTGCCCCTGATGCAGATTTTCTGGATATCCTGCTGTGGCAGGGGGACCCTCAAACACCTTTTGGCTTGGGAAAAGGGGGGGTAGTCTTTCTGGGATGGTGACAGGGGCATTAGACAGCAAGGCCTGGGAAACCTCAACATGCTGGGGTTACAGCTCCCACCCTGCAGCCCAAGGCTAGAGAGATCTGATCACTTGTCAAATATTTGAGGGTACTTTGACTTTACCCATCCCGACCACCTCACAATGCAAATGAAGGTCCTGAGGCTCAGAGACAGGATGCCTTTGTCAAGTTTATAGAGTTCCCAAGCTGATGCCCTTCACACCTCCTTGAAATTGAGCCAGGAGTTCAGAAGGATTCTCTGAACTGGCTCTGGGCTGCAAGACTGGTGGCTCTCAGCTGCCACTGTCCCTGAACTTTTCACAGGTTTGAGTTCTCTTTGACACAGGTCTTGCTTCCTAAAGTCTATCCAGACAAGTTGCTCTCCCCAGCTGAAGCAAATGACCTGCCCTGACCTTTCCTAGGAGAGAATCCCTAGAAGGCCATTGAACTCCTCCGCCAAGCCAAACATCCCGGAAACAGCCATCCCAGANGGACAGTTCGTACACAGAAACGGAGAACTCCAGGAATCAACCTGCTTGTTGGTACCTTTGCNCTGCGTGCAGCTGAGAAGGCTTTGGAAGAGTGAAGGAAAGTTTGCCATGTCTGAACACCGGCTTCTGGTTCAGCTTCCTTTCTGCCAACAAGCTCAGGACAGAGATGGCCCCGGGGCAGAGGCACAAAATGGGTTTTTGAGAGTGATGTCATATGGTTCTCAGACACCAGATTGCTCTTGCAGAAACTGTCTGGCTGTTGTTCTGGGAGCTCTGCCGAGGAGAATTATAACTTTTGACAATGGACATCTCATCTTGCCCAGATGCGTTCTTTATAGAATCTGCCAGCAAGATTACAGCAGCATCAGGGTGTAATGGGCAGAGGAGTCAATAATTCTGGGGTTATTGATTGTAACCAGACCCATTCTTCTTTTTTAATTTATATTTTATCCACTTTTTCAAGCTGTTTTTTTTTAAACCTGTCCTGACAAAAGCCCCTGCTAGATCAAATACAGTTGATTGCATTTTTAAAAAATGATAGGAGTAATTTGCTGCCTTTAGGAGAGGCTAGGGCAAGGCAGTACAGTGTGTGTGTGTGTGTGTGTGTGTGTGTGTGTGTGTGTGTGTGTTGACATATGTGCATGCTCATGTGTGTGCATGTAGCAGTCAGAAAGGAGAGGGGAAGGCACGGTGCATGGGAAGGCACTGAGAAAATCAGGGGCTTGGCCAGGAATCCCCTGGCTGACCCAGAAGCATAGCCTCCTCCTCCCGAGGCTGAGGCTAGAAGAGGACCGACCCATCAGAGACTCAGATCTGCTGCTTCACTGCCCTTCTGGGTCTTCTAGCATCCCAGGGGTGTATTATCATCCCAGGCCTCACTTCATCTAGAAGATCTTTCTGGATAAGACATATAGAGACACCAAGTGGATCCGGGCAGGTGAAAGCACTCAGAACCTAACCCCCCATCCCCTGTACACACACACACACACACACACACACACACACACACACACACACACACACACATACACACCAAAGCCCATTTAAACATGCCAACAGAATATGCCATCATTTTGGAGTAGATATTTATTTGTGTAAGACACAGCACATACATTTACATGTGTTGAATTGTTGCACTAGACTGTATGGGGTGGAGTGGTAACTTGTAAGTTCATAAAGTATTGATTCCACATTTTTGCTGCCCCCAATATCCCTTTTGTCACCAAGCTATTCTGTAGCATAGTATGAAAACATCCACTGTGCAGCTGCTGGGTTGCCTTTGGTGAACTCCATGCTGGTTTGATTCTCTGTCCTCGTGAGGAAGTGACCAGGGACTTCTCTAGGCATGGCTTGGTTATCCATTCAATGTTTAAAAATTGCCTTGTAGCTTCTGCTCCATCTATTTTCTTCCACTCAGGGAGAACCCCCAGACTGAGTTTTCCATTATCATGGATCACGAAGGAGATTAGGGCATACCCAAGTTCAGAGGGAAAGGGAGCTTAGAGATTACTTCATCTGAATCTCTCATCCAGGAAAAGGAACTGAATGAAGTCCCAGGGAGATTAAAATGAACCAACCCGGGAATAACGCTGGGTCAAAACCAGGNGCAGCTAGCTCAGCGCACTTGGCTAAGGCACAGGGACTTTCTTTCTCTTTTTTTCCCCATGCCGTCCTATGGGCAATGGCAGAGCCTGGCCACCTACCTCTCCCACAGACACTATCCNTTCCTCCCAGATTTCCAGGATGCATTATGGGAAATTCTCTCTTATTTGGGTCTAGATGGATCTGAAAGTATGGGGGCCTGACGAAGGCATAAGAGGCAGAAACGGAGGCAGAGGTAGTCTCATCTTCATCCACTGGCTCATCTTGTGTGGGTCTGGACCTCCTTCTTCCAGGCTGAGTAGAAGTTGACATTCCATGGGGTCACATTTTGAGGTCAGATTTACTTTCTCCCATTGTGCTTTTCTGGGCAGGCAAATATACTGCAAATGGATTCTGGGTCTGCTTCTCACATTTAGGAAGTAGGGGAGATTTGGGAACCCATCAAGAGAAAGGGTAATATTTATTATATCATGCTAAGGTTTGAGGTCGTATGAGATTGACCTTGTCTGAGATCTTAGCCATTCCCTTTCAGCGTCCATCCCTACAAGTGCCCTGGCCATTACTCAGAGCCTCAAGTCCTCATTATTCTCCAACGCTGGTTTTAGGGACACCCATCTGACCTCTGAGCCAGGAGACTGGAGTCTCAGCCCTAGACTCCTACTCGCGGCAGCTGTGTGACTTGGCCTAATCACCTTCTTAGAACCTTGGTTAGTTCACATATTCAATAGGCATAATGATGATATATATTCTCCATCAAACATCCACCCTTACAGTTTATGTAATAGCATGGCATCAGTGGGAACATGCCCCATTCACAGAACAAGACTTTTATTTTTAAAGAAAAATTAAGCTATTTTATAAAAGGATTGAATTTACAGGAGAATTGAGAAGACAGTTCTGAGAGTTCTCATATGGAGGGTACTCAGCTCCCTCTATTATTAACGTCTTACATTAGCACGCTACATTTGTTACAATTAATGAGCCACTATTGATAAATTGTTACTACGAAGACCATCCTTTATTTATTTAGGTTTCCTTATCCTTTTTCTCCCTTTTATTAAAAATAGATTTTTTTCCACATAATATATCCTGATTAGGGCTTCCCTTCCCTCTCCTCCTCCCAGTCACTCCCTACCTCCCTTCCCATTTGAATCCCCTCCCTTCTGTCTCTCATCAGAAAACAAAGAGGATTCTAATAGATAATAATAAAATAAAACAAAATAGGATAAGATAAAACAAAACTAATGTATCAGAATTGGACAAAAACAAAACAAACAAACAAACAAAACAGAAGGCNGAGCCCAAGGGAAGGCATAAGAATCAGAGACCCAGTNGTTCACACACTCAAGAATCCCCTAAAAACACTCACCAAGAAGGTTCCTAATTCTCAGCCTGGATCCTTCTTCTCTCTAGTGTTCCCTGCAGGACCACATCACACTTAAATGTTAAGATCGCCTCAGGNCCCTCTGAACCAATGATTCTCCAGTTCTTGCTTTGATGACCTTTTCAGTTTCGAGGAACACGGGTCAAGCGTGCTGTGGAATGACCCTCCAGTGTAATTTGTCCGCTGTCTTTCTCCTGCTAGACTGTGATTGGGCTTAGAAGACAACACCAGCAAAGTGCGGTTGATCACATATCAAAGATTCACAGCTTCTAAGACTTGCAGCAATTTGTTGATAGTGCTTTATAGAATTGTGCTTCATCATTAAGAAAGAACGGGGACCTCTGGTGTGTGTGTGTGTGTGTGTGTGTGTGTGTGTGTGTGTGTGTGTGTGT